>JADRCD010201063.1:0-14662 GCA_019843815.1 Montemys delectorum
TTGTGCTTAACTATGAGGAACTATGAGGTACTAAGGTCCAAAGCCATCTGCTCTTCAGCCCACAAAGAGATACATTAATAGAAAATATATATTGATATATACTGTATATTAATATGTACATATGTATGTTGAGGGTGTCGTTGACAAATACCCTAACACTGGGTCTTTCAAAATCTACTGCTGATTGATTTTTGTCCATGTGTTATTTGGCCCCATCCATAGGTTAAAATCTTGCGTTGTAGTGCTTTGCACCTCTTAGTGAGAAACCCATGTGACCTTTAACATCAAAACATATCATTTCAAAGAACGAATTGGGGGGAAAGATGACTGTGCCAAGAAGAAAGCAAAAGCGATATGGATAGTGAAATTCAAGTTGAAAATAAATGGAGTTACAGAAGAACTGGCTATGTTGACAGTGTGTCCATATAAGAGCCTGCCTCGATAGCTAGGGGAATTTAGTGAAGGCAAATTTACTGACATAAATGAGAAAAATGATTTTGACAGAAAGGATGTACATTTCAAGTGAAAGTCTCAAGCAAAAAACTGTAGAATGGCAAACTCACAAGAATATCCCACGGTGCCAACAGCATATAGAGATTTATGCTAGAATAGATGGAACAGATTCAGACTCAGAAAGGAGTATAACAATTTGCCAAAGCACAAAAACCATTTTGCTATGTATTATATATTACCCAAGGGGGAGGGACAAGTGTTTGTCACACAAAGTAGTTTCATCAGCTCCTTCTTTTAATGGTTTTAAGGATGTAACTCAGAACCCGGGGCATATCACACAACTATTCATTTATTTCTTTGTTGGATCATTCATTCATTCATTCATTCACATCCAAAATGTTGTTTCCCACCCCCAGTCCCTCCTTGCAGAATCCCTCCCTCCTTCCCCCCTCCGATTTGCCTCTCAGAGGGCAGCCGCACATTTGTATGCCCCCACCCTGAGGCAGTAAATCTCTACAGGATTAGGCTCATCTTCTCCCACTGAGGCCCTTTGCAACATGGGTGTCAGGGCTTTGAACCAGCCCTTGTATTCTTTTTGGTTGGTGGCTCAGTCTCAGAGCTCCCAGTAGTCGAGGTTCGTTGACACTGTTGGTCTTCCTCTGGGATTGCTATCTCCTTGAGGGCATTTAATCCTTCCCCTAACTCTTTTATAGGTGTCTTCAACTTCTGTCCAATGTTGGTGGATGTCTGCAACTGCATCTGTCTCAGTCAGCTGATGGGTAGCACCTTTCAGAGGGCTACTATGCTAGGCTCCTATCTGCAAGCACAACATAGTATTGTTAATAGTGTGAGGCATTGGTGCCTGCCCCCATGGGATGGGTCTCAAAGTCAGACAACTCAGACTTCTATATCAAGCCTTAGGCCTCTCTCTCTCTCTCTCTCTCTCTCTCTCTCTCTCTCTCTCTCTCTCTCTCTCTCTCTCTTTCTCTCTCTCTCTCTCTCTCTCTCTCTCTCTCTCTCTCTCTCTCTCTCTCTCTCTTTTGTCTTTCTCCTCTCTCCTTTCTCTCCTCTCTTTCTCTGGTTTATATGTCTATGTGACTGTGTATATGTGCATGTGTGTAGTGTGTCTATGTCTCTGCATGTGCATAGGCCTGTCACTCCATGTGCATGTATGTGTATGCATGTGTGTGTATGTATGGGTATATGCTGTATATACATATGTGTGCAGGAGTATATATCAGTGTATGCAAGTTCATAGAAGGATGATAAGACTCTCCCTGCATTGTTCTCCCTCTTACTGTCTTTGAGATAGTGATCATACTGAGCCTGAAGCTGGCTATTTCTGATAGACAGCTGGCCAGCCATTTCTCTGAGATCCACCATCTCTGCCTCCCAACACTGATGTTATCAAGCACACATAGACATGACTTCCTTCTATGAGGATGCTGAGGATTTAAATTTAGTCCCTCTTCTTATATGACATGTGCTTTGTGCCATCTCTCAGATCCTTAAATAATTCTGATTTTTCAACATATTTTTATTGACATTTGGGAGTTCCACATGGTGTGCCCATCACACTCACCTCCCAGTCCTCCCACGTCCACGCCCACACCTACTGAAACTCTCCTCCACAAAAACAAAACATTAGTTTCAATTTTTTAAAACACTAAAATTGCAAAATTATTTACTATTTTTCTTATATTTTCACTTTTCTGTATAGTTATTGTCTAGTATTTTAATGCTTTAAATAAGTTTTTATCATTATGCAATTATTCTAATTTCCCCATTGATTGAATGAATATTAAAAATTGCACCGTTTCAACATACTTGGTGATACTCTGAAGTCTCGACCAATGTGAATGTTGAAGCTTGCCTGTACAAATTAGACAGCCCCAGAGCCTGAACAAGTAACCCATCTCCTTTATGGTATTATCAACCTATTGAGAAACAACTAAACTAGTATTCTCATATGTCCTCTTAAATTATCTATGGTATATAATTTGGTTTCCTTCTATGTAGTTGTAAACTTGGCATAATCCTCCTCCTCCTGTAGCAATCTTGTGATGTCATCCTTATCTCATCCCACAGCTGATTTTCTCTACATCTGCAAATAAATACTACTTGATTTCCTCTTAAGCTACATGGAGAGAAATAGAATATTCAGACCTTGCTGGATACTTTCTCAGTGTCAACTCAGCAATTAAGATCAGTACTAAATTTATATTTATTCTACAATGATTAAATTTAATCATTGTAATTATTAGTCACATAGCTCAACTTTTTTCTCAATGATCATTCAGTACAAAAAACTGACACAATGTATCAGTTGCATGATGTCTACAGTACTACTGGGTCCCACATGATCAACCTTATTTCAAAGTGTGAGAGTTACAGCTTAGCTTGGCTCCCCTTTAATTTTACCATAATGCCGAAATGTGGACGGCAGTGGGGTATGGCTTATAGTGAGTTACAGAGATCGTGCCTGGCTCACTAATCTTTTCATATGGGATGAGAGTGAGGGCTGGAAGTTCCATGTCAGAATTTGTTTTTCTCTGTGTTCTCAGCCTGGTGCCCTCCTCCTCTCAGTGATAAGCCCAAGGCTCCTGTTCCCTCTCTCCTTCCTGTGCTTCCCTGCATGCCATTCAGTGCTAGCTCAGCTCAGTTTCCTCTGTCACCATGGATCCATCTGCTCTGTACAGCTCATCAGACACCAGTTCTGTTTCTGTTTCTTTCCCTTTAGAAGATTCTCACTGGACAGATGTTCGCCGTCAAGTACATCCTCCTAAAATTTGCTTTCTCCCCACTAATGTTTCAGATTTGTAAAGGTTTGTATTTGTAAAGGTTTGCAAAGGTCCTGGAAGAAGCAGAAAGAAAAGCGATGTTCCCAGGGCAAGAGAGTTATTAATCTAGGGAGGGAGAATATGTGAGGGAAAAGCTTCCTAGACTGAGGGGGGTCTTGCAGCTATGGTGACCATTGATGCAAGAAAATGTCAGGTTCCAGCAGTTCCACTCTTTAATTCTTAGCTTACAAAAGCAGTAGGGAATGGCACTGCCCTTCATCTCCACCTTGCAGTAAGCCCCAAGGTTGTGGATGTGGCAGCTAGAAGCTGCAGACAGCTACAGACCTCCCAGCACTCTTTCTCAAGAGTGGGAGGACCATGCCCTCGTGGCCGCAGTATCTCCTTAGAATCCTAGGAGCACCTGCATGTGTTATCCCGAATCAGAAGACTGCTCAAGTGTGGGAACACGCCACTCTGTTCTGAAAATGCGCAGTCAATGACCGTTTAATTTCCATGGTATGTAGCACTAGGTTACATACATAGGACAATTCTCATACTAGCAAATAATGAACTTAGAGAATATTATTCTAATACTCTGCTTTCCAGTGGCATTTCCATTATTCTCTCTCTTGTTAGTCCTCTTTGTTTCCATGATCAGTTTGTTTCTAAGCCATCTATGGGGGAAACCAGTGTGAAATGCCTAAAACACCTAGAGATTTATCAACTCTGTGACACAACTATACTAGTCCTGGTTGTTCACCTGGAGGACTTCATGTCAACCTATCTTAGACATATTCGCACATCAATATTTGTGATATTATTTACAATTTAGAAAATACACAATGTGTCTGTCTATAGAAAAATGCATAATCAAACTGTGGATTACATAAATATTTATTGATGTTTGTGTTGCTTAAAACTGTACTCACTTGTTAGATAGCTCTTCCATTGATTTACATATAGCCCCTCCCAGTTTACCAAGTGAAGTCTAAAGTTCTGCCGTGCCCCTCTCCCTGCTGCCTTAAACCTTTTTTGGCTGCAAGCATAGCCCAGGGGTGAGCAGGATGGGCGTGCTTCCTTTCCAGTCTACAGCCTTTGTTCTCTGAGATCTGTCTTTCTAATCCAAATTAAAGTCTCAGTTCTGTGATTTCAATGCAGTTACCCTTAACACAGTTGTATTTGGGTTCTATTGCGTATGCAGTCTTAAATTTTGGATGATTTACACATGGATCAGGATTTAGGAGCTTTTACTTCATTTTTTTTTGAATTACAATAAGTCTTCTAGATGTCAAAAATGTCTTCTAACTGTCAAAATTTCAAAAAATCCAAAAAATATCTGTTATCGCACCTTTTACTAAAAATATGCTTTTCTGTTGTTTGAGCCATTTACTGTATGAAATATATTTATTGAAAATTTTCAGATATAAAGCTGCTGTGACTTTAGGAATGGCCACATGGTGCTGGCAGTGATTATGCATTGACCACTAGGTCAATCTTACAGTATAGCAGGTATTTAAAAGTTACATAAGAATTCAAAGGATAATATAGTGGAACTATTAAAATTAAAATTAAGCCAGAGTGCTTATTTTTTGAATCAGGTATAAAATAAAGATATGTGTTTCTCATGAAAGTTTGGAAAACAGATTCAAGGAAGATTCTTATATGTGTGTTTTAATCTTTGACATAAAAACACGGAGCTTCTAAGATGTTTACCAGACACAAGATGTATTAACAACATACTATTTCAATCAGTACAGAAAACGAATATTTTTATACACAGACATGCACATGTACACACACACACACACACACACTCACACACATACATGTACACACACACACACGCACACACACATACATGTACACACACACACACACTCACACACATACATGTACACACACACACACACACATACATGCACACACACACACACACATACATGTACACACACACACATACATGCACACACACACGCACACACGCACACACGCACGCACGCGCACACACACACACACACACACACACACATACACACACCCTGAAGTTATACACTTCAATTTAAAAATGTCAGTTGCTATCCATTAGCCATTTTATTCCATAAAATCAAGCTAGGATGAGGAATAAAACAATAATCTCCTAAAGCTGCTTCAAAATAATAGCGTGCATGTGACGATCTCAGTGAGTAAGAGCAAATATCATTGCTTTACTTCTTGTTGCTACAACAAAATACCCTCGCAAAAGCAACTGAGAGGAGAGAGGTTTGTCTCCTGTCATAGCACTAGGTTAGTCTAGACAGTGGAGAAATCCCAGTGGCAGCAACTCCAGACACTGCTCTGCCTTCCACTCCTAATCAAGGCTAGAGGAGGCATCTAAGGAAGTAATAATCCAACGCTGTTCTATATAAATATTTGTGTTAATTCTTGAAAACTTGATGCGGTGTATTTCGATTCTATTCACACCTCCATCCACCTGCTTCCCCTCCCTCCTCCCTCCCTCTCCCAACTTCATGCCTCTTGCTTTTATATTGACAAGTTTCCACCCATGTTGCTTGTGAGTATGGCTAGGAGGCCGCTTACTTTCACGTGGTAGAACTGTACTGGGCCACACCCTTAAGGAGAACTGACTCCCCTCCCCGCCCCCACTCCCCCGAAGCCACCCACTGGCCATAGCTCATCACGTGGTGTTGGGGCTCTTAAGCCCCTAGGCTCTGCAGGCTGCAGTGTTGAGTGGCTTGGTATTCTGCATGCTTGTGCAGGTAGCTACAATCTCAGTGAGGCCCTGAGTGCAGAGATCCTGTCACAGCCAGAAGACAATGGCTTGATCCACTTATCTCAGGCCTATGCTCTGAGAATATTTCAGTGTTCCCCTCTAAAATAGTCCCTGAGCCTTGGGAGCAGGTGTGGGGTAGATGTCCCACTTATGGCTTAGACCTCCAAATGAGCTATTCTGAATTTCTCCACTAACCACTGTACTGCCATTATCCAGGAAACTAACAGAACACTGTGCATCTGATAAAGAGGAGAAAGTAGCACATGGTGTCTGAGATGGCAACTGGTTAGGGGACTAAGGAACAAGCAAAGAGTTGAGGTGAGAAAGATTCCACCAGGTTTGAGTGTCCTAGGGTTTCTATTTGATGCTCTCAAAACCATTAACTTTTAAGAGAAAGATGTTTTAAAGAAGGCCATGTCACATTTTGGAAATGATCTATAAGATTAACAAGCTTAATAGAAAACTCCTATTTGGACAAGAAACTCAGAGCCAACAGCAAGAATATTACTAAGGGTTACAGACAGGTAGGCAGTGATTTCTTTCAATGTTTGTGTCTGAAGACCTTTATGCTTTAATTTTTGAAAAATATATTTCAGAGTTTTTTTTAAAGATTCATTTATTTATTTCATGTATGTGAGTACACTGTCACTGTCTTGAGACACACCAGGATTGGGCGTCAGGTCCTCATTATAGATGGTTGTGAGCTACCATGTGGCTGCTGGGAATTGAACTCAGGACTTCCAGAAGAGTAGTCAGTGCTCTTAACCACTGAGCCATCTCTCCAGCCTTTAGAGAGTTTTAAGTTTGGTGAGTCTTTTTGTTTGTTTGTTTTTTGTTTTGTTTTGTTTCAATTCAGTTACTAGATGTTGTTTTTCACTACCTCCACACTTGAATTTGTTCAGGCAACCCATTTTCTGTAATTCTTATTTCTTTATAACTAAATTTTTATGTCTATTTTTAGAATTAGTATTTCTCTTTGGATATGTTATAACACTATAAACATTTCATTTTAATGTGCTTTAATATAAGTATCCTGTCCCTGTGCTTTAGGGTTTCGGAAACTTCTTTTGATCTGTGAGTTTGATTTGTTTTTTTTGTAATCTGGAAAAATAATCTGAATTTCATTGTTCCTCAAATAATTGTTTTCACCTAAAGAGTCACAAATACATATGCATACATATAAGCACAAGCACTTGCAACTGTTCTATATTTAATTACTATTTTGAGATAGTGTGCTCTTGTGTCTTGACACTTTTTGCATTCTAAACTTTGCATTGCTTGCATTCCTTGCATTCATAATCCAGGGCTTTCTTCAGATATGTAGTTAGACTACTTAGAACTAATGATACTTCATTTCCTTCCAGCTTTTAAGTTTTGTTAGGTGAGAACAAAGCCACGTTCATCATTAACATGATGCCTCTAGACTAATAAGGTAAACCTTCCTTATTGTTATGACTGCCTCTTAAGTTATGGAACTTTCTGTATAGTTGCTGGAAACTGACTGTGTTCCTAGCTTGGTGTACTCTCTGGAGATAATTTTTTAAATACATTTGATGGGGCTTGTTTACCATGAAGGGAAAGGTTGTTTTTTTGTTTTGTTTTGTTTTGTTTTTTGTTTTGTTTTGCTTTATACAGTTTTTCTTAGTGTTTTTGTTTTGTTTTAAAATCTAATTCTCTAGAACAATCCTCTGTAGCTACCCAGAGCCCTTCCCTTCGTAGGTGTTCCATCTCAGATCTTGGCTCTGTGGTCTTGTGGTTCTCCTCTCTTGTCTCTGGCTCTACACTCAGAAAGTTTAAAGGATAATCCTTTTCCACTTCAGCCTGGAAATGTTCTTCAAGAAATTAGCTGGAAGATCAATGGTCTCATTTAATCAGTTTCTCCATTTCACAGGAATGCAAAAGGCATGTTTGATAACAATTACTTAAGTACTGCTTCATGTATTTTTCTTGATTTTAGTTGTTTCAGACGTGAGACTAAAATTTCAGTTTTTAGCTTTGGTCACTATTTAAACTAGAAGTCATTGAACTCTACAGCTTTATAATATTAATAGTCAAATGCAAAGGAAATTAGCACAGAAAAAAAGAAACCTTAATATTTGAAAGTTTTAAATGCCCAGAGACATAAACATGGTTTAAAGAATAATTATGCAAATAGATGGCAAAGTTTAAGATAAAGGTGCCAAGACTTCAACCTCATGTAGTAGAAGGGAACATAGTTTGAACAAAAAATATCTTAATTCATAATAACATCTTAGCAAGTCTTACCAAAAGGACAGTGTAAACTTTACTGGTATGGCTCATTAAATCAGAAATGGGCTCGGCAAGGGTCATGGAGATTAGAGGTGAGATAAGTCATAATCAAAGCAATTAGCAGTGGATTATATCCCTCGAGTTCCTTAGAAAAGGAAATCTCAGTTACAGTGCTAAGCGCCGAATGGTATTTATTTGCCCAGCTGGAACATTACCGAAAGGCTGCTACCTGTTTCACTACATGAATTCACAACATTCTCCTTTGTCTAAACGCAAGGGTTGTAAACACTAAGAAATAAATGTAAGTCCATGCATAGTACACCAATCACACCTGTGGACTGATTTTCAGCTTCTTGGCAATTCCATTTTATAGAAAGTCTAACTAAATAGGTATAGCTTGACTTTAACAGAACTTGGTATTTATGACTGGACTCTAGGGAATGAATACCTAGACATAAGGTAGCACAATTAATGCAGATTTCAATCTCAGCTACCAATTGCCCATCTGAATTGTATTTTAATGGTTACTGGTCTGATTCTTCCCACCCCCCACCCCCCCCCCCCCACCCCCCACCCCCCCCCCCCTAATATTCTTTAAGTATAGGGGCTTTGTTCAGGGTTGGAACACTCGTGGGCATGCAGGAAACCTGAATTTGGTAGCAATCATACACTACACCAATCCTGAAACCTCTTAAATTCTGTCATTTACATAGTTTGTAAAGAAAATGACCCTTCTGAGTATAAGTTTTTGTAACTGTGAAATGTGGACAGAAACACGTTTCTTTTCTTGTGTTTCCTAATAGAAAAATGCTTTAAATGGACATTAATCTTCAGAATGCAGTGCTCTTTTTCAATGTATAAATTTGAACATGAAACAAAACGTGAATGGTTCAAATTCCCCACATGCCCTTCTCTTACCTTGCACAAGTGCACCAGACATTTACAGCGGTACAGTAATTAAACAAATAAGGAAATGGAACCCAACAATGAATGAAGTTAGAAGAAACTGAAATATTGTAGTGATACACTTTAAGGCCAATGACTATGGAATAAGAAGGGTGACAAAAAGTTTTCTGAAAAACATCATTTGGAAAAAGCATGATAGCTTTGCAACCATGAAGGTCAGTAAGAGAAATCGTCATCAATGAGCCTGTGTAAGACACGGAGGAGGCTCCACACAGGCTCAGGTCTAATTCAGCACTCTGCCCTCGCAATCAGCGAGATGACACAGCTGAAACTTGCTTCGGCATAAGGTAGTGCTTTACTGCAATATTCTGTGCTTACACTTGGTATTCATTTTCTAGCTGAGGGTGGTTCGATGATTCTAGATCTGTATTTTGATTACCGGTTTTAAAAAAAAAAATCACTTTGGAATGATGAAGCCTTGCTTCAAACATCTTCTCAGTTTATTAGATAATATTGAAAGATTATCATTTATATTTTTTATAGGTACAGCCAGGCTAGAAGGTTGTATTTTTAAAAATAGTCCTTATCTCGGGGCCTAAGTTTTGAAATACAGTTAAAATATAGGATATGAAATGTCTGTGGAAAAGAAACAAAAGATGGAAAGAAAGTAAGGATTTGAATAAAACAAGACTTGTCGTGAACTGACAGTTACTGAAACCAGATGGTGAGTTTTTGTTCTTTCTCTCTACTTTTTCATCTTAGAAATGAAATAAATCTATGCCCTTCACATGATCCATTGACTTCAGATATGTTGCCTCAGCATCGACTCTGCACATATCCAGAGCAAGGATAACAGACACCTGCCTCATAGAACTATTTTGCCGACCAAGTGAGCTAATTGATACAGTGTGCTTAACACATGGCCTGACTCACAGATGTTCAATGAGAATACTGAATCGGAAGAAAATATATCCATTCCATGCCCTCTTTTAAACTTAAACTTTTCACTGTACCATAACTGTAAATTCACATGCAATGCTCAGCTACAAGCAGAGAAGCGCCCTACTTCATTTGTGCATTTTCCTTCAGTGGAAATACCTCATACTCAATGTAGCACAGCGCCTTGTCCAGGGTATTAATACTGATAGAATCAGAGCACTGAATATTTCCATTTTCAAAAAAAATACTCTTAATGTCACCTCCTTATTGCTACAGCTCCTTCGACCCTCCCCTCAGTCTCTAGTGGAAACAATGTCAATGAATGTAATGTTGTAAACTTTTAGGCCTGACTGTTGTCTTATTGCCATTGTCTGGAATTAATATAGACGGTTGTTTGTGTCAAGGTCACTCATGAGTATTGCTGAGCTCTATTCTATCACCCAGACAGTGTGGCTTGTTTACTCATACACATTGTCCAAAGGCACACCTGGCTTATTTCCAATGTTTGGCTACTGCAAAGAGTCTATAAACATCGGTGAGGAGGTTTTTGTATGTGTGTAAGTTTTAATTTCTCAAGTGTAAATGTCCAGGCATACAGTCGTATGATTATATTATAGTTTTATCTTTAAAGTTATAGATTCTACCACAAGGTCTTAAAGTTAACACGGACATTTTAAATGTCTGGAGAGTTGAATGATTGATCAATTTTTTTCAACACTGTTTCTAGCAATAATTAATAGTTTGATTTTTAAGAAACATTTTAGGCCAGCGTGCTTGATAATGAGAACATTATTTTACAGGAGCCATTTTCATGAGCTTATTTGAAATCTCTATAAAACATATCTTATCATGTGTTTTGCTCAGGCTTGTTTTATAGTGAGCATTTAACAGTCTTGCTATCGGTGGCAGGAGAAATGGCTCAGCTCTCAAGAGCACTTGCTATTCTAGCACACTATAGAAGTGATTCTCAATATCGATACGTGGTGGCCCACAACTGCTATAGCTGCAGCCCCTTCTTTCTTATGTTCTTTGCACTCTCCATCAAAATTACCATTTCTCCAAAGCTTTGTATTTATTTCAGAATCTCATTTTAGTGCCTGACATTTCTCCCAAGCAGCTCTAGGTTTTCTAACTGGGCTTCACCTCATCTAAAGATCCTTAATTTCCTACACAAAGGCAGGGTGGTCATATCACTTATTCTGTGTTATTGCTTGCCAAGTTGTGTAACATGGCTGAGGATTTTTCTCTCTGTAACTATCATGATGAGAGTACTTACACTCTGGATATTTTCTGATTGGTCATCTGTTTGGGGTAGAACTTGCTCTTGCAATCAATGTATCTGACCTTAAAGCTTTTTCCTTTCTTGCTTTTTGATGCTGCCACCAGCTTACTAAGAGAAAAGAAATTTCAAGAGCTGCTTTTATGAACCAATTTATAACATGTTCAAAATATAAATTTGGTGCTAGAATAATAATATCTGAAACATACCAAGATAGAGAAATTTCTATTTAACCACTCTCCTCATGGATCACATTGCATATTTCTAGAAGTGTTTTATAGGCCACTTAGAATACTTTAAAGAGTAGACTAGGTCCTTGGTTAAACTGTGTGGGAGGAAAGTATTCTCCACTGTTGGCCCTCATCCGAGGCCTCTGCCATGTGCAGAATTTAGCCAGTCCTTAACTCAGAAGTTGTGAGCAGTCAAGGAATGACTGTGGGAAAGAAGAGAGAGCATTGCCTGGTGTCTCAGTGTCTGTCTCTCGACCTAACACTTGCTGTGTATATTTCAGGTGACAAGGCATTCCCCAGTCAGGAAATATGTCCACACCCACGTCCTTGCTAAAACATCTACTCCACAGGAATATTTCTTCAGTATATTCAAAGTTCCAACCAGAATTTCAGATGGAAATTCGAGATACATGAATCTTTCTTAGCAAACACAGAGGAAAGATTAAACACCATTCCTAATCATTGGTGGAAATGTAAAAGGACCAAAGATCTAAAATATTGCCTGAATTTAAATAAAATTAAATTGAAAGCAAGTAGATCATTGCTACATTGTGTATGATATATAGTCAATGTTCTTCAGATGTCCTTGGAATCATTTTTTCTTTCAAAAAATAGTAAAATTTATTGAATAAAATGGCATCATTCAAAAGATTTGGAAATTTCTCTGGTAACAGTTTGTCAGATAGTCCATTGCTACTGATTCCTAACCACAACAATAGTGATGCTACAATCTCAAAATTGTGCATTAGATATTATGAAAAATACATCTACAAATATGTCAACATGTCATTTATAAAGGGTTAAAGAGGAAATGGGTTTCACAAAAGCCAGAGAAGTTAAAGCTGCGGAAGTAGTGTGGAAATAAAAGTGTCTGCATTGTCAAGATAATGAACTAAATGGGGCTGGACCAGACTATAGAGAAGCTGTAGAGATGATGCAGACCACTGTGTGTCACAGGTTCTTGTAATCTTAGTTAAAGGTGATAACCACCTCGTAAGGATCACATTTCCGGGATAAGAAGTGGTGATGGGAGTGTTTCAACTTCTCTTCAATGGTAAACCATTCCTGAGAGTGTAAAACCATCATGGCCCTAAGGCAGCAAGAGCATGACAGGACACCAGGAAGACTCTGCTGGCCTTAACTTCTTCTGCAACATAAACTTACGTCTTTCATATTAAATCAGGCTCTAAACTGAAGCTGTCTTTCAGTTGAGTGATAGCCATCCGACAGAAGTGACAGAGACAAAATGACTGCGATGGTCACTGTAGACTACACCAAGGGTTATTGGGATTAGCAGTAGGTAGCTCTAAACACGGAGAAACATATTTCAATTCAGTGGCAGTCAGAATTAGGAGTGAAGTCATTTCCATTCTTGTTAGAGTGGTAGAAAACTGTATAGGTAGGTAGGTAAGTAGATAGATAGATAGATAGATAGATAGATAGATAGATAGATAGATAGATAGGTAGATAGATACATAGATACATAGATAGTTAGGTAGATACATAGATATTCTCTATGTATAGTATCTCTGAATCAGGTTTGCCTATTTAGTAAGTATGCAAAGAATTGGTGGGTTTTATTGTTTTTTTTTTTAATTTTTAGACTGAAGTCTTTAATAAGTAATATATTAAACTTGAGTTTCTGTTCCTAGAAGCCTGAACTAAATTGGACCATACAATCATAACATTACACTAGGTTTCAACTTCTTACCTTAACACTATAGTTGCAATCTCATAATAGTCAAAGTGATACCCTCAAGTGAAACTGAGAATTGATATGACTGCTCATAAAAATTCATACTAAATATATCTCCTTTTGTTTTATTGGTATCAGTTTTCATTGATGTCATGGGTTAGGTACATCATCTCTCAAATATGTGGTCAGCATCTTTACTTCCTACCAAGAACATCTTGCAAAGTTTGCTGTGGTTCCTATTGTCACTTTTTGAGCTTGAGTTTTAAAGTCCGTGGAAAGAATAGCCCACAGATTTCCTGCTCTGATGCTAAAGCAGATTATGGCATGGCATCAGGAGCTAACACTCTTGCTATACACCTTTGTTCAGGGGCATTTAACCTCAAATCAATGAGAATACAATTATGGCTGCATCATAATAGCAGACCAAAGAGAAGCCAGAGATAGTGGCAATTCTGTTTCAACAAGGTGAGTGTCCACAATTTAAGACAGAATAAGGACCTGTCAAATAAATTTGTTTATTTCTGTTATTAACTGAAAATATTCTCAGTCAACATTCACCAGGGATGTGTTGACCTCATTTCTTGTAAAATCCTTCATATTCAATAACATTTCCATTTTTGTTAATGACTATTTGGGTACCAACACTCACACCATTCCTTGAGATCTTGCCTGTTAACTAGAATACCACAGAATATTAACTTGTGTTGTGTGCAGTAAGGAGACCAATAAAACACCATATGTTGAGTGACTAAACCATTAAAAAATGTCCTATCATTTCTTCCAGAATATTCTGTCATGCTAGAACTTTAGATTTTACTTTATCTACTTGGTATGAAACTATTTTGTTCTTATTATGTTCCTTTGTAAATATTAAAATTCACCTTTCTCACAAAAAATACCCTAGGGAGTTGGATCAATAAACAATCAGCACAGAGACTATTCCTTGCCCCCTTTACATCGTTTGTG
Source organism: Montemys delectorum (assembly GCA_019843815.1). NCBI lineage: Eukaryota > Metazoa > Chordata > Mammalia > Rodentia > Muridae > Montemys > Montemys delectorum. Next base: position 14,270 of record JADRCD010201063.1, read on the forward strand.
TTATCAACAGTTGTTTACCATAAGAAATCTAAAAACTGTCTTACATCCATCTCCACATCTTTTGTGTTATTAACAGTTGTTTACCATGAGAAATCTAAAAACTGTCTTACTTCCATCTCCACTGTCTAGTGCATGAAATTTTCTCCAAAGACAAACATGACCAAGGAATAAATGAACATGATGCCAAATTTCCCAGGACAACTTTTTGAAGAAGCCAGATTTTGATGTGGGTAACTGATGAAAATATCATTCTACAAGATGAAAACCAAAAATACAAAACTGAAGGACTTCGATTACAACATGCAGTCTAGTCTGCGAATCAAGGACAGATTACCTAACTGTACTGGGACAGATGGAAGGGTGGTGTCTACTTATAACCAAAATACAGTAGAA
>JADRCD010201065.1:0-10383 GCA_019843815.1 Montemys delectorum
CTTGCCCCCCGCCATCTGGTTATCTCTAGTGCTATCTGCCTTTGCTAAATCTGACTGGAGTCTGTCCTTCCTGTGATCCTGGTTGTGTCAACTCCTCAGAGTCAAGCTGTGTCTGTGATCCTGTGATTCTGGAATCCTGTGATCCTGGGCTTGTTAGGTCACCTGGGAGTGGAGCTTCCTCTGGGTGTTATGGGACTGGCTTCAGAGTTGTGCCCAAGGTCTGCTCAGGACACCAGCCCAGACAGACCGGAAGGAACCCGAGACACTGGGCTGGTGGTGTTCCTGTGTGCCTGGTCCTGCTGGTCCCAGTTACTCCCAGTGTTGGGACAGATGTTAGTTCCTCCTCACCTCTGATCTGGGTGTGTCAGAGCGCCTGGGAGTGGAGCTTCCTCTAGGTGTTGTGGGACTGGTTGCAGAGCTTGTGCCCAAGGTCTACTCTGGACAGCAGCCCAGACAGACTGGCTCAAAGTCTGAATTCTTAAAGTCCATACATCTTAACTCATAGTTGTTGTGTGTCCATAGCTGAACATTATGATTTTTCCCAGTAACAGAGAACAGAACGATAGACGAAGATGAAAAGTCTGCCTTCACCAGCATCTTTGTAAGCCCTGAATTTGGATTTCACAAAATGTTGGATGAATTGGATTGAGGTTTTAGATTATTACTTACAGTTCTGAACTGTTACAAAGAACACAGGGTATAGGAGCTTCTTAGATTTCCTCACTGATTTTATATTTAGTTTTATTTTTTTTTAGTGTGTGTGTGCATGTGCACTTGAGTATGTGTGTGTTTGTGTGTGTGTGTGTACGTGCATACCACAGCATGTGTGTGTAAATCAGAGTACAATCTCAGGTGCCAGTCCACTTCCACCTTTTTTGGGGCCGTGTCTCCCTGTTGCTTGCTGCCCTGTATGGCTAGCTTGCCATTTTTAGAAGATTGTCCTGTCTCTGCCTCTAATCTTGCCATAGGGTTTTTGAGATTATAGATATGAATGCGACTCCGTTCTGCTTTTATGTGAATTCTTGGATTTTGAACTCAGGTCCTCCTGCTTGCACAGTAAATTTACACACTGTACTGGCTGGTTTTGTGTGTCAACTTGACACAGGCTGGAGTTATCACAGAGAAGGGAGCTTCAGTTAGGGAAGTGCCTCCATGAAATCCAGCTGTGGGGCATATTCTCAATTACTGTTCAAGGGGGTAAGGGCCCCTTGTGGGTGGTGCCATCCCTGGGCTGGAAGTCTTGGGTTCTGTAAGACAGCAGGCTGAGCAAGCCAGGGGAAGCAAGCCAGCAAGGAACATCTCTCCATGGCCTCTGTCTCAGCTCCTGCTTCCTGACCTGCTTGAGTTCCAGTCCTTACTTCCTCTGGTGATCAACAGCCATGTGGAAGTAAGCTGAATAAACCCTTTCCTCCCCAACTTGCTTCTTGGTCATGATGTTTGTTCAGGAAAAGAAACCATGACTAAGACATACACTGAGCCATCTATTTCCTCAATTCTTTATCTATTTTCATAGTTCTGTTTCTTTTTCTAAGATATAGAGGCTTTTATGGCATAGGCTCTGAGGTTTTAAACCCAGGGCATCTGCTATGTTGACTACATGTGTTCTTCATGGCCTGCAGTACAACAGATTTTTTTCTTCTAGCTTCAGGTTTTCTCACTTTCTACAGCCTTCTATACTTGTTGGGGGGCAGGGAAAGAGAGAGAAAAGAAAACTTCACTCTTGTGCATTTTTTCCAAGGAATGTATTTCACTCTGTAATCAGATCAGCAGAAAAAAGATATATCAGGTTACCCTTTTGGGAATAAGAATGCTCTTGTGGGAATTATAGGAATGTTCTCTGGTCTGGCTAGGCTGGAAGTGGAAGAAACAAAGACATCTGGAAATGGAGGCTCTGAGCATTTGGACTGGATGGACAGCGATCAACTGTGAACCACTTAATTGTAGGGAAATTTCTTCTTTGCTGCTTACACCATTCAGCACTATGTTGGGAGAAGAGAGACATGTTCGTTTGTCTCCTGGAAAGCAGGATTAAGTGTTATTTCAATTAGACAATCGTTCAGGAGATGCCTTTCCTAAAACAAGCACTATGCTGGTTATTTGAGCTAATCTCTTGAGACATGTTTGGCTTACAAAAAGGTATGAGTTACAGGAGCAGTCGGCTCAGGAAAAGTCCTAGGAGGGTCTGGGGTGACTCAGTGTTTGCTGCTCAAACATGAGGACTTGAGATCTGACCCTAACATGCATATTGAAAAGTGAGTCATGGTGACACACGTGTGTAATCCTGGCAGTGGGGAGAGAGAGACAGAGGAATCTTCGGGGCTTGCTGACCAGTCAGTCTATCTGAATTGGTGGGCTTCAGGCTCAGTGAGAGAGCATGTTTCAATTAAGATGGGGAGTGGTACAGAAAAACAAGTGGTATCAACTCTGGCCTTCACCTGCAGGGCACACACTCACCTAAATACCTAGGGAAAAGGCACAAGGCAGTATGGGATTAAAGTAGATAAAGTTATGGAATGAAGAAAAGAAACAATGAAGAATGACTGGTCGTGGGATTGACACTTAACACTAAGCTGGATTTGGTAGATAAGTGAATAAAATCAACACTTACCCACTAACAGTCTGCCCTGTACCAATCACTGAGCTAGAAACTTTACATGGTTTATCACAGAATATTTTTTTTCCTTTTTAATCTCATACAGAGGTGTTATGTGACACTATTCCTGAGGAGACATGAACAAACGTTGACTTACCTCAGATAAAGAGCTGATGGCAGACCAAAGTAAGGGTGACACCAAAGTCCAACTTCATGAACCACTGCGTGTTATTGGTTACTTACAAGACTCTGGCTAAGGGGGTTACTTACAGGAACAGAAATGACTCCAAGACAGCTATATCACCCATGCCCACCCCAGCATGGGTGACAGTTTAAAAAGCTGGAGACCTGGAGTGCATTACATAACCCACAGGCACTGTGAGCCTCTTCTAGGCCACTTGGCTGGATTTTCTCTTGTCAATTCTGCTGGTCTCTACTCTTTCAGGGTGCTTTTCTGGTCTCTGCTTCTTCTAGGTGGTTGGGCTTGGCTGAGAGTCCCTTTGGAGCTTGGCCTGAGAGTCCCTCTTAAGCAATCTTTACTACTTATATACTCTTAGAGAGGGAGGGGCCTAGTGAATCTGGTCAGTCTCAGGGACTTCCTGAAGCTATTTTGAATTGCTACTTCCTGTCTCAATGACTTTCTCTATAGGATGGAATGTTTTACCTCTCCTTAGAACATCAGTTGTTTTACCTCCTTGTAAACATCTTGTCATAAAATACCCTATTTTACTTTCCTTTACATCCTATGTCAAGAAGTTGCCCTCTAAGACAGAATGTTTTAATTCCAGAAGGAATGTTTATACATCAGGAGGGCAGGCACTGTTGTAATTCATTGGTCTAGTGTTAGCCTCAACGAATATAAGACCCAAAGTCTAATCCCCAGCACAGAAAATTTTATACAGAATAAAATAAGGCAAAAGAGAGGCGGTATAACATGCTAAAAAAAAAAAAAGCCTTCAAAATGGAAGAATATGGATTCAAATTCAGATCTCCTTTGATTTCCACAAACATTTCCTACTCCCCATTTGTGATCAGTGGCTGGAAAGATGATTCAGTGGTTAAGAGCACTTGGTGTTCTTACAGAGGACCCCCAGTTTGGTTCTCAGCACCCATACTGGGTGGCTTACAACTCTCTAGAACTCCAGTTTCAGGGGGGTCTGATATCTTCTTTTGACCTGTTGGTACTGCATGTACACAGTGCAAAAAGAATTGTAAAATGAGTAGACCAGAGCATACCCAGGCTAGCAAGTACAACTGGACAGGAGGCCACTTGGCTTTTAGTCTGATGCTGGTGGTGACTGTCTTTTTCCCCACTTGCTGGGATCTGACCTTGAAGTCTTTCTCTATTGGTCTTTTTCTACTGGTTCATTTTAAAAGAACCAGTGCAAAGAAAATGAGGGAAAGTGGGTAGATCACTTACTTATTTCATATAAACAAAAGTTTTATTTTGTTCGTGGCAGAAACATTTCCATGAAAGTCTTACAAGGTGTAAGAGATAAAATGACTTAAATACCTTGTCAATAAGTTTTACTCTGTAAGACAGAAAAGACTAATATGTAATGTTTCTTACACTTAAAAAGATAAGGACTTGGAAGGAGGGAAAGGACAAAGGCATTGCTGGTGGAGTAAGAATGGAGGGGTGCAGCCTCAGGAGAGGGGAAGGTGCAAGGCCTACTATAGATAGCTTAGGCAAGGTGCTGTAAAGATATGCCCATGTACTGCTTTCTCAGTTTCAGCTCGCCATCTGTTTATTAATGCCACGATTCATTGTTCTGAACAGATCCCAAGCTCCCAAGGTCATAGGCTCCACTGTCAATCTCATTGTGATCTGCCGGAATAACTACTATTACCATTGATTGCCTCGTGATGTGTTAGGGCAGGCCATGTGTACACACATATATGTGTGCATGTTTGCACATACTCAATTGAGCGTTATTTGGTTCACTTCCTTCCCACAACCAAGTCTCAATACACACTCCCTGGGCTCACTGTAAGCCTGTGTTCCTTTATTACTGTAACCTCCAGTGAGGCATGGATTTGAACCACTGACCTTGAAGTGACAAGTTTAAGCCCACAGCATCACAACAAAGGCCTTTCAGCCCACAAGGAGCCTGACCTGATGATCTTCACTAGTGCACTCAGGAAACAACAGTGTACTCTGGAGTTCGCCAGGAGAAGACCTTAATTGGAACTGACAAGAAAAAGGACACCTTCTACCATTTCTCTGCAGACGTCACGAGTTCTCAGCACTTCTTGAAAGAGAATATGCCTCCAAGCTTTTCCTCCAGCTGGCTTGAGCGGAGTCTTTTTTTTTTTTTTTTTTTTTTTCATTTCATCTCTGGCAAGTCACAGCAGAACGCCACAAGCAGCTGGAAACTCTCTGAGGTGAAGACAAGCTGGATATTATGTTTGGATTTATCATCCCCTCCCCCATGGTAGCTGATTTCCACATCTGACAGGGTTATTATTTCCATCTCTAGGAACCACCTTGGATAATTGCTGACTATCATCAGTCCCTCACCTGAGGCATTTTAGCACTTGTGAGAATCCCCCCAAAATTCCCCTTTTCTTTTTTCCCTAAAATGAAGTAGTGGGAAAACTCAATGTGTGAGACTATGTCTTTGTTTGTATTTTCATTTGCAATCCTCCTTGGCTTTCGGAACAGCAAGCCATTAATCAGTGTCAAGTCATGGTCCAGAGCACAGACAGTGCTTCGGCAGACTGTGGCTTCAATGGCAATGGCTTGTGTTATAAGTCCAGGACTCAGTCATGAGGTATAGTGGAAGTCACAGATATAGAAACTCTTAGGGCAGAGAAAGCACCTCAATGACCATCTGAGGCTTCCTTCCATTGTTGTCCATCTGTCTTCTGACATTCCAGAGTGCTCCTCACATTATTTGGACCAGCAGTCCCAGCTGAGGACTACTAAGACTTTTTACTTTTTGAAGTTGCTAATATTTATGTCCTTTGCCTCAAGATCTTGGATATCTGGGGGCTGGTGTGTAGCTTAGTTAGTAGAATGCTTGCCTGGTATGCATGAAGTTCTGAGTTGGATCTCCAGCATCACATAAAGCTGGGCACAGTGCCACAAATGTAATATCATCACTCAGGAAGTAGAGACAGGAAGACCAGTGGTTCAAGGTCATTTTCACCTTTGTAGCAAGATCAAAGCCAGATGGGCTAAATGAGACCCTATCTTCAAACCAAACCAAAATGAAACCATATGACTGCAAGCCAGGGATGATGGCTCAAGCCGGCAGTCTCAGTGCTCAAAAGGCTGAGGCAGGGGGATCAGGAGTTCACGATTATTCTCAGCTACATATTTAGTTTGAGGCTAGCCTTGTTGAATTGGAACTATGTAGACCAGGCTGTCCTGGAACTCAGATATCCACATGCCTCAGCCTCTCAAGTACAAGGTGTAAACTGCTATGCATGGCCTCAGTAGGAGCCTGTGGGTGCTCTGTTATGTGGCTTGTTTTCATATTAGCCCCTTCTCTTCTAACTCTTCTTCTGCATACAAATCATTGTGGGTTTTAATTTAATATTCATCCATCTAGGACAACAGTATCATACATTAAGAAGAACATTTGTTTTAAGAGTTGGAATGGAGTTTAAATTTGGGTGTGATGGTTAACAATTTGTACTTTCCAACTATGGCTGATACTCCTGCCAAGTCCTACTCACATTGCAGATTCATGAGTGAAAATAAATCTTACTGTTTTTGCCAGAAATTTTTGTGGTGATGTTATGTAGCAGTTGATCAGCAGGTCAAAATTTGGGACTCAAGAGTAGGATGTTAGACCAGAACTTTAAGTATGGTTTTGGGACTGGTGTTAGTGCTGACCTAACATGCTTCAAAAAGGCTGTCAGCAGAAGCCTAAGGTTTCCACACAAGGCACCTGGGGGAGCATAAAGGAAACAAGGAAAACCTTACTGGAAGTGGGATGAATGTGAATCTTAAGTACATAGTAGAAGACATTTTAGTGGTTACCAGGGATGGCAGGGAAACTGAAAGGGTACCTAATATGCTGGATAATCTCATTGGTGTTTTCCAAGCAGTGTTACAAGCACTACCTGGCTTCTTGAGAAAGTAAAGAACAACCCATCACGACCAAGAGACTTGGACTACATAATTTTTAAAATAAAGGTTTTGTTTTTCATTCCTAGTTTTTCCAGATGCCAAATGCTATTAAAATTAAACAGCTTGCAGGTAGAGATGAAACTCGGACACAATTGAGTAACAAAGTCTGAAGACAAAATTAAGGGTATAAACTATAAAACCCTCTATAAAGGGCTCAGATTCACCATGGTGCTTCAACAGACAACAGTGCCTTTAAACATCTTGACAGTATACGCCAACATCTTTAAAAATAATAGAAGCTCAGGGTGGTGGAGCATACCTGTAATCCCAGGAATAGGGAGGCAGAGGCAGGACAATCAGGAGTTCAAGGTCACACTTGGTCATATCAGCCAGTCAGCTGAAGGCTAGCCTGAATTAGATGGGACCCTTGTTCTCAAACAAACAAACAAACAAACATAAAATCTGGGATTATTAATTACCCCACAGCAAGTTTACAGGAAGACTACAACAGGGAAGGGTGTCTTTGGCTAAAGCTTGTTGGTGTAGCTTTTAATTAATCAAATCAAAATCAATTAAGGGAGGATACAATATTTAAAAAAAAATCATGGAACTAGAGAGATGGCTTTTAACCCAGGTTCAATTCCTAGTAGCCACATGGCAGCTCACAACTGCCTGTTACACCTGTCCCAGGGGATCTAACATCCTCATACAGATATACATGCAGGCAAAATACCAGCGCATCTAAAATAGAAATACATTAAGAATCATATATTACAAATATGATGAAAAGAAACAGAGAATGGTTAAAATGAAAATAGGCCTTTGGACTCCTGAGCTTTGATGAGCAGGAAGCAAGTAAAAAACTACTTGGCCTCAAAACAGTTTTGTTTTTTTAAACTGGAAAAGATGGGCAGAATTCAGAAAGTCCTGAGGGCAGGGTCAGGAGCTGTGGAGACTCAAACTGAGATAAAAAAAACAAAAAACAAAAAACCAAAAAACAAAAAAAAAAAAAGAAAAGAAAAGAAAAGAAAACAAAACAAACCCGAGCCTCAGTCAGAGAAAATAATTTGAGAGCTGGTGCATGACAATTCTAATTTTGGCTTTCCTCGGGTTGCAGTATGGCTTGTGCCACTGGTCCTGGCTCTTTGGTTTTTTTCCCTGTTTAGAAGGGAAGTTTGTGGTTGCCATTCTATGCCTGTTTCTGTCATTGACCATTAGACACACAAGGAGAACAGTTTGCTACCCTGAGAATAAATGTACCTGAGGGAATTTAGCTAGGTCAGATTAAGATGACAAAAACCGTGGTCCTCAAGAGTAAAGTTGGGCTGGCAAGATGGCTGAGGGTAACGTGTTCTACATATGGCTGAGGACCTTTGTTTGACCCCCAGAACTCAGGGTACAGAGGTTACTCCCAAAAGTTGTCCTCTGACCTGCATATCTCCACGTGTAGCATGCCAGTACATGTGTGTGAATATGGTGCTCATGTGTGCACACACAAGCAAACACACACACACATACATGAGATTCATTTATTTATTTAATTGAAAAGAGAGAAAAAGAAAAGAAACCAGATACAGAAACCTGTTTGTATAATGAAGAGAGACTAGAAATTTTGAGTGAAAGAGTGAGAGCATGTGGGAGGGAAGGGATGCAAGTTGTTTTGGCTGGTAACCAGGATGTAAATAGTTAGGACCATGGAAGTTGGTATTTTCAAATATGGCCACAGTGTTCACCCAGCTGCCAGTATTATTCCTGTAATCGGACCACTTGAGGCTGGAGTAGGAAGACTGCCAAGAGATTTAGGCCAGCCTGGCTATGTAGTGGGTTCTAGGCAAGCCTGAAGAATAAGACCCTTTCTCAACCTTGCCTTCCCCTTCCATCCAAAATCACCCAGCTAAGTAACTTGTGACTTTTTTAGAAATTAAAAACTGAATTAAAACAAAATATTTATTGTTTCAAGACACTGAAGTTCATGAAAATTCATTAAGCACTAGTGGCTAATAAACTGGTGAAAATTACGAAAGGCTGAAGAATGTCTTAGGTAGACAGGACAGAGACAAATGGAAACTGGTGAGAAGACTGAGTTTGAAATTAATGATGTGGGGTTCGGGGTAGAGTCAGAACAAGAAAAGGAAGCAGAACTGAACTGGAAGCCTGTAAATGTCACTGAAGTTGAACAGGTTTGGGTGAAGGAATAAGGGACCCTGATTAAAACATTTTGCTTAGAATGTGGAATAGCCTTGTCTCTGATTTCAATGGCACAGCTTGGTAGAATGAAGTGGAAGATATGATCACAGAAGTGAGCTGGCCAGCAGCAATGATGATGAAAGGCTTTTATAATGGTGCAAGAGAAGAGGGGACAATGGGGCGGATGAAGCTGGTGACAGTAGACTGACCATCTCAGAGTGACAGACTAGACTGGGCTGCTTTGCTTGATGGTGAAAGCTACGACATGGAGGAGGCTGTCTGGATGTGTGGATGAACCCGGGCTTTCACTTTTAGTTCCAGAGAAGGAAGAAGGGACTCCAGGGGAGGCAGTACACTTGAGCTAAGTGCTAGACAGACATTAAGGCAGGGCCAAGAGGTGGCAGTGGTCTACAGAGGTTAGAATTGTAACTATGTGGGTCTGCTTACAAACAACCGGAGCTTTATTTTGTTGGTAACTAGGAGAGCAGCTTCCAAAGGCTTATTTTGACAGTTGAGGCAGGGCAGTGGCATACTGGAAAAAGTTTCTAGCTCATCTCAGGAAGAAGATTTGCAAAATAGCCTAGTTCACAGAGTGCTAAGGCCCTGTCTGTCAAAACCAGGAAGTCAGCTATTTAGGAAGCAGAAGATACTGAGGGTGAATGGATGTAGTGGATGAAGCAGTGGCCAGATGTCTTACTGTCCTTTCTGAGGCCATTCTAGATTGTCTGAAGCTGTTGGATACTATTTGATTACAGGAACGTTAATTATAATGATCAGTTACCTTGTTTCCTTTCTTTTCAGTCCCCAAAGCCACTTACCTTGATCTATTATTCCAATTATTCCATAGTTTTACTCATTTTGGTTTCAGTAGTCCAGTTTTCAGTATATCCCTTGGCTGCAAACTTCAAGGTAAGAATCTAAGGGCAGTGTGGCACAGTGGAAAGTACAGTAACCAGAAGGCCAGTCCTGTTGTTACTTCTTTGGACTCTTTTCTCCTTAAATGTAGAAGTGAGCCATCTTGCAGTTGGAGAGCTGGCTCAACATTTAAGTGACTGCTCTTGCAGAGGACCAGAATTCAGTTCCCAGGTTCCATATCTGGTAGTTTAGACCTGTAACTCTAGCTCCAAGGGGCTAAATGCCCTCTGCTTGCCTCCACTGGCACTGCACTCATGTAAACAAACTCACAGTGTCACATACACATAACTAAAAAGAAAATCTCTTCTCATTCTAGATACATTTATTTTGTGTTTGTGTGTTTTGCCTGTATGCATGTATGTGAATCACATGTGTATCTGGTGCCTAAGGTCACAAAAGGGTATCAGATTCTTCAGATCTGGGGTTATAGATAGCTGTGAGCTACCACATGGGTGTTGGGAATCAAATTGTGGTCCTCTACAAGAGTAGCAAGTGCTCTAAACTGCTTAGCTACATCTCTAGCCCCATGGCAGGCGTCTTATCTTGATTAAGTAAGCTTTAATACTTAGCTGCTTAGTTAAGGCAGGTATTCTATCTACTCCTAAGC
>JADRCD010201066.1:0-12094 GCA_019843815.1 Montemys delectorum
TTCTGTGATCAGACACTTCCATAAAATAAACACATATCTAATTTATATTTTTGTGAAGTCATTTGTAATTTATTAAACAGTGTATAGTCAAATATAATTTATTACATAAAATACTTTCTATAATAATTCATATGGCATATAGCTTATATATAGTGTTTATGTATTCTGTATTGACCTTAGATTTTAACATTATTCTACTAAGAATTCACTAAAAAATTCTTTTCTGTTTGAAGTATTGATATAGTGACACATTTAGATATTTTTATCTTTACAATGAAAGCCCAGTGGGATGTTTTTGCAGACATATGTATTGTCTGGTAATTTTTGTAAGGCAAACTCATTCTCAACTAACTAAATAAAGTATTGTTGTCTTAGGCAGTATTTAAAATATTTTATTCAGGTGAAAATTTATATTTTATGTTAATTTTGTATTAAAAATTTAAATCAGTAAATTACATTCAAGTGATGTAATATTTCATGTCTACCTGGGAAGACATTCACTTACTTTAGTTCTGAAATTACCTCTAATTCCAGTATGCTATGACTTGCTTTACATTATGCCATGTGATGAAATACTTATTTTAGTTATTCCAAACAATATGACATCATTTGACTAGTTAACATATTCATAATCTTTATTTGTCCTCTCTGAGTGTAGCAAACTATTGGAAAATATCTAAAAGTTAAATTACATTAAATAATTTTAAACAAAATTAGGAAAAACAAAAGAAAATTTAAAAAAAATTATCAACAGTAATTTGTTTTCATCAATGAATTAAATATTTATGTTCAAGTGCTGGGAAGACAAAATCCATATATCAAAGCATAGCCTTTGGACTAATATGCCTTTCTCCACATTAACCTATTTTACAAGTGATTCTTCTTATTATAAAAGAAAACACAACAAAGAACAACTCAGAGATACAGGTATCTTGCCGTTTAGATGACATAGTTCATAATGGTAGAGAAGGGAGAATGATTGAGGCGCCTCAATCATGGAGATGGAATTTTGGCAGATGTTGTACATCACAAAGACCCTGCTTTTGATAGATGAACTCTTTTTTTTTTTTTTTTGGGGGGGGGGGGGAGAAAGGAGTTTATTTGGCTTACATTTCCACAGCACATTCATCATTGAGGAAGTTGTGACAGGACTCAACAGGGCAGGAACCTGGAGGCAGGAGCTGACGCAGAGGCCATGGAGGAGTGCCACTTATTGGCTTGCTCCTCTAGGCTTGTTTAGCCTGCTTTCTTATAGAACCCAGGACTACCAGGCCAGGGATGGCACCACCTGCCATGGTCTGCATTTCTCTGTCAATCATCAATTTAAATTTTTTTCCCTAAGGCTTGCTAAAATATGACCCTACAGAGGCACTTTCTCAGGTGAGGATTCCTTCTCTCTGATGACTCTAGCTGTGCTAAGTTACATAAAACTAACCACTACTGTTCCTTGCCCCTTTCTGTTTTGCTTGTTTTTCTTTTTTTTTTAGTCGTTCATGACTTGTTAGAAAAAAAAAAAAAAAGATAGATGAACTCTTTAAACCAAAGATTTTTCTAAAACTCAATCACCATGAACAAGTGGGAACCAAGTGCCATAACATGAGAAACTGTGGAGATATTTATGGTTTAAACCATTAAAACTACTGAGTAAAAATATTTTTATTGACAATTGTCTACATTTGTATATTAAAGATAGTAGTTACCTAGCCATAAAGATATACTGCTGGGACCAGCATCTGTACCCAGAGCTTGAGCTGTTCCACAACCCACTGTGCATGGGTCCTGCCAGGAGAGACATATTATGCTAGGAGTGCTTTCACTCCCAGGTTCAGAGATGAGTTAGCCACTTTCTCTCCAATAACTCTCTGAAACAGGGCAGTAAGAAGCACACAGGAACAAGAACAGTGGAGCACTTGGAATAGGATACTTCTAGTCTCCATCTACACCAAGAGACTGAGCTGTTCCAGAGCCCTTTGTTCCTCCAGGAGAGTGCTGGTCTCCTAGGAGTGTGGACACATGTTTACAGACCCAAAGGAGGAACAAACTCCAGCCAGAGACAGCAAGAACATGTAATACCAGAGATTAACAGATGACAAAAGGCAAAGACAAGAATCCTACCAACAGAAACAACTTGGCATCATGAGAAACCAGTACTCCCACCACAGCAAGTCCTGGATACCCCAAAACCCCGGAAAAGCAAGATGTGGATTTAAAATCATATCTCATGATGCTGATAGAGGATGTTAAGAAGGACATAAATAACTTCACTGAAGAAATATAGGAGAACACAGGTAAACAAGTTGAAGCCCTTAAAGAGGAAACACAAAAATCCCTTAAAGAATTACAGGAAAACCCTTACGAATATCGATGTAAAAATATTCTCACATAAATAAAATTCTCACAAACTGAATTCAAAAACATATCAAAACAATCATCCATCATGATCAAGTAAGCTTCATACCAGGGATGGAAGGATGGTTCAATATATAGAAATCCATCAATGTAATCTACTACATAAACTCAAATTAAAAAAAAAAATCATATGATCATTTCATTGGATGCTGAGAAAGCATTTGAAAATCCAACACCCCTTCATAATAAAGGTCTTGAAAAGATTAGAAATTCAAGGCCCATACCTAAGCATAGTAAAAGCAATAAAACAGCAAGCCGGTATCGAACATCAAACAGAATGGAAAGAGACGTGTAGCAGTACCACTAAAATCAATGACTAGGCAATGCTGCCCACTCTCTCCCTACCTATTCAACGTATACTTGAAGTCCTAGTCAGAACAATTAGACAACAAATGGAGCTAGATCAAAGGGATACAAATTGGAAAGGTAGAAGTCAAAATGTCACTATTTTCAGAATGTATGATAGTATACTTAAATGGCCACAAAAATTCAACCAGAGAACTGCTAAACATGATAAACACCTTCAGCAAAGTAGCTGGATATAAAATTAACTCAAATAAATCAGTGGCCTTCTTCTACACAAAGAATAAAGAGTCTAAGAAAGAAATTAGCGAAACAACACCCTTCACAATAGTCACAAGTAGTATAAAATCACTTGGTGTGACTCTAAGAAAGTGAAAGATCTGTATTACTAGAACTTCAAGTCTCTGAAGAAAAAAATCGAAGATCTCAGAAGATAGAAAGATCTCCTATGCTCATGGATTGACAAGATTAATATCGTAAAAATGACCATCTTGTTAAAAGCAATCTACAGACTCAATGCAATCCTCATCAAAATTCCAACTCAATTCTTCACAGAGACAGAAAGAGCAATTTGCAAATTTATCTGGAATAACAAAAATCCTAGGATAGCGAAAACTATTCTCAACAATAAAAGAACTTCTGATAGAATCAACATCCCTGACCTCAAGCTGTACTACAGAGCAATTGTGATAAAAACTGCATTGTATTGGTACAGTGTCAGGCAGGTAGAAGAATGGAATAGAATTGAAAACCCAGAACCACACACACATGGTCACTTGATCTTTGACAAAGGAGCTAAATCCATCCAGTTTAAAAAAGACAGCATTTTCAACAAATGGTGCTGGCTCAAATGGTGGTTAGCATATAGATGAATGCAAACTAATCCATTCTTATCCCTTTGAACAAAGCTCAAGCCCAGTTGGATGAAGACCTCCATATAAAACCAGATACACTGAAACTAATAGAAAAGAAAGTAGGAAAGAGCCTCAAGCACAAGGTCCCAGGGGTAAATTTCCTGAGCAGAACATCAATGGTTTGTGTTGTAAGATCAAGAATGAACACATAGGACCTCATAAATTGGCAAAGCTTTTGTAAGGCAAAGGGCACTGTCAATAGGACAAAATGGCAACCAACAGATTTTTACCAATCTTATATCAAATAGAGGGCTAATATCCAATATATACAAAGAACTCAAGAAGTTAGACTTCAAATAACCAAATAAGCCTATTTTGAAAATGGGGTACAGCGCTAAACAAAGAATTCTCAACTGATGAATACCGAATGGTGAGAAGCACCTAAAGAAATGTTCAACATCGGTAGTCAGCAAGGAAATGCAAATCAAAACAACCCTGAAATTCCACCTCACACCAATCAGAATGGCTAAAATCAAAACTCAGGTGACAGCAGACACTGGCAAGGATGTGGAGAAAGAATAATGCTTCTCCATTGCTGGTGGGATAGCAAGCTGTACAACAACTTTGGTGGGTTTCGACCGTTCCTCAGAAAATTGGACATAGTACTGAGGACCAGCTATACCACAACTAGGCATATATCCAGAAGATGCTCCAACATATAATAAGGACACATGGTCTACTATGTTCATTGCAGCCTTATTTATAATAACCAGAAGCTGGAAACAACCCAGATGTCCCTCAACAGAGGAATGCATACAGAAAAAGTGGTACATCTACACAATGGAGTACTACTCAGCTATTAAAACAATGAATTCATGAAATTTGAAGGCAAAGGGATAGAGGTAACCCAATCACAAAAAAACACACATGTTATGCACTCACTGATAAGTGGATATTATCCCAGAAGCTCAGAATACTCAAGATACAATTCAGAAACCATATGAAACTCAAGAAGAAGGAAGACGAAAATGTGGATACTTTGGTCCTTCTTAGAAAGGAGAACAAAATACCCATGGAAGGAGTTACAGAGACAAACTATGTAGCAGAGACTGAAGGAATAACCATCCAGAGATCACCCCACCTGGGGATCCATCCTACATGCAGTCACCAAACCCAGACACTATTGTGGATGCCAACAAGTCCTTGCTGACCTAAGCCTGTTATAGCCCCTTCCTGAGTGTACCTACCAGTACCTGACAGCACTGCCCCACCTGGGAATTCATCCCATATTCAGTCACCAAACCCAGTTGTCCCTGGTATAGCCCTCTCCTGAGTACCTACCAGAACCTGTCAGTACTGCTCCACCTGGGGATCCATCCCATATTCAGTCACCAAATGAAGGCACTATTGTGGATGCCAACAAGTCCTTGCTGACTGAGGCCTGTTATAGCCTCTCCTGAGTACTTACCAGTACTCCTACCAGTACCTGACAAATCCAGAGTTGGAGGCTCCCAGCCAACCATTGGACTGAGTACAGGGTCCCCAGTGGAGGAGCTAGAGAAAGGACCCAAGGAGATGAATGGGTATGTAGCCCCATAGGAGGAATAACAATAGGAAATAGCCAGTACCCCCAGAGCTCCCAGGCACTAAACCACCAACCAAGGAATACACATGGAGGGATCTATTGTTCCAGCTGCATATGTTGCAAAGGATGGCCTTGTCGAACATCAATGGGAAGGTACTGGAAAGGTTCTTATCCCCAGTATAGGTGAATACTAGTGCCAGGAATTGGGAGTGGGTGGTTTGGTGAGCAGGGGGAGGTGGGAAGGGATAGGGGGTTTTCAGAGGAGAATACAGGAAAGGGGATAACATTTGAAATGTAAATAAAGAAAATATCTAATAAAATTGAAAATAATGTTTTATATACTGGCATCTGTTCTTTATTCTGAAGATTCATAGTAGTGTAGTATTATGTTCCTGTATCACTTTGTGTCTTTTCCTCCACCTTGTTCACAAAAGCACATAAAGTAGTTATTTATAGAATAGTCAAGTCCACTTTTACCTTGAGTAAGCCTCAGAGTATAATAAAAGTTATCTTTTAATGACATAACCCAAGATTTTGACATTTTTTAAATGTCACCAATGATTATGTGTTGTTTTGTGATGTACAGGGTATATTTCTGTTGTAATAAAATGCAATGACCAATGCACCTTAAGGATGTAAGTATGTGGTGGATTTCGTTGGTTGGTTGGGTTTTTGTTTTATCTTTGCTTTTTTTTTTTTTTTTCTTGCTTGTTTGTTTTAGTTTTGCTGTTGTTACTGTTTTCTTTTGCTTATAGTTCTGGAGATATACAACCTACCATGGCTGTGAATGTCTATTGTAACAGGAAGAATAAGAAGATGCTGAGTCATCACATTTTCATTCACATATAAAAAGTGAGGGAGGGTGTAGAGAGTGGAGTAGAGCTGTAAGCCCTTGAAAGCAAATTTCAGTTTACATACTTCCTCCAGCAATATTATAACTCCAAAAGGTTGCATAACCCTCATAAATACACCATTATCTACATGACAAAGTGTTCAAATACATGAGCATTCAGTGGATTTCATATTCAAATCACAACAATGGGTGGCAGCTCTTCTAAGCTATTAAATATAAAGATTGTAAAAACACTAAGAAGTTTTATTTCATATTATTGTATAGCTTAGAAGGTCTGATACATATGGAAATTCACCTAAGCAAACTTCCTCTGTGCTGAGAATTTAATTTTGAATCAACCTGCCCAAAAAGAATTGAATATTTTGATCGGGGGGGGGGGTATTTTCCCCTATATATACAGAATTGATCACATGCTTTGGACGTAGAAAAAAGATAAATTTGACATTTTATATAGCTGTATATAAAATGTACATTTGTTTGAGGCTGCAATTGTTTCCTGTCTAGGGATGAAAGAATTAAGTTAGAAGTCAGTGCTTTATCCTTGTTAATAGACTGTGACTTCTTGAAGGCATTATCTACAGTTCATCCATTTTCTACTAAATATGCTCATAACACCTTGCAAATAAGAAGCATTATAGCTGTACTTTTGAAGAAGAAAGAAAAAGATAGTTGTCATCTCTGAGATTTTTCCCAATTGCCTTGTTGCACTTGACAAATCATTATTAATTGGGGGATTTACATAACTTTTATAAGATATAGAATTTCAGAAATCACAATTTTGGAAGGATATTCTCGATTGGCCTCTGAGTTTATACATATACTTCAAACAAAGACATTATATAAGCTGCTGCTTGCATGGAATAGCACTATAGATTTTGCAATTTAAAAGAACATGCACAGGCCATTGCAAACAGTAACTTGTAGTGGCTGTGACTACATATACAAGACTCACACAAGATGACTCAGTCAAAATGCTGCCATGGTACAAGGGAGAGCTTATGAGATCTCACCATTATCTGAGGAGACATTGACAATGAAGGGTTGTGGAAGAAGGCAGAATAAATTTTACCCAGAAATACAGACCCTGAGAGACTATCATCAAGTTGATCTTCCTATACTCATATACAATATTAAGTAGACTATGTAGCTTTCAGGAAAAGAAAATGCATGAAGTTGGAAGAGAAGAGTGGATTTAAAAATAGGGGAGAAATTTGAAGGGCAGGAATGTTGATCCATTTTTTTAAAACCCATTTTATGCATATATAATGTTATCAAACCATAAAAATGAGCATACAGCCATTCTTCAATAACAATTAAATTCCAAAAACACAACATAACCTATAGATACCCAAAGCTAATTTTCTTATATGAAAGGATAAATTACTATTATGTGTACTATACACTCCGTGCCTTATATTTTTAAATAATCAAGGAATTATTTAAAATACTTACTACTATTTATTATACTATAAATACTAATACAGAATTTTATTGTAGGCCTTGTTTAGAACAGATAAGATATGTTGTGGATAGCCCTGGTGCTGTTTTTTTTGTTTTGTTTTGTTTTTTGTTTTGTTTTGTTTTATGTTTTTGCATGACCCCTGCCATTTCTAAGACTGAGGCACTTTATTTTTTTCCCAATCTGTTTTTATACCATTTTGATTTCATGCAAGTAATAAGGTCAGTTCTCAGTTCTAGGTTAAGGAACAAGCAAGGCAATAAACTAAGTTCCATGATCACTATTTCCAAGGGCTTATCAAGATGATCAAGATATCTGAGCCTACTTCCCCGAGCCTACTAGCCCAAAATCAGATTCTTGTCTGAAGCCTACTTCTTTATTCTAGTCTAAAATTAGATACTTACCTGAACTTATTTCCCTGTTCTGGGCTAAAATTAGATTCCTGCCTGAGCTTCATTCTTGTCATGGCTAAATGTCAAATTCCTGCCTAAAGCCAACTTCTTTGTTCTGGACCATTGTCAGATTCCTGCCAAGCAGCCCCAAAGGCTCTCCACATCTCCCCTTTTAATTTCATAAACAAGTTTGTGCCTGTCTTAGGTCATTCTGACAAGAATGCCTTCCTTACCCATCATGGAATATGCATTATCAAAACCAATGCATTTCTGTCTTAGATTAGTAGGTCTCTGTGCAGAACTTACCCTTGATGACTGCCATCCTCTTAAATAACTCTGTCTTGGAGTTAATTTTTAGTTTCAAGCCATGTATTTTGGCTGCCAATATGTTGATGTTAAAGGCAAGTTTTAGCACAATGGGCAGGAATAAAAGTATTCCCAGGACAAAAAGGGCTAGCATGATCAAGCTATATATACCATTTTTGAAGCTTAGCTAGGATGGAAATATTGACCTCAGGCCATGAATAATTTTCTCAGCACTATCTGCAGTAAAACTCGACAGAGCAGCATTCTGTAAATTCATAATCTCACTGTGCAAAGATGAAATATCCAGGTGTTACAATATATGACCAACATCCTGCAAGTGGCTTTGAACTTTTTCCCAATTATAGTGACTATCATTGTAAATTTTAGAAGTAAAACAAATCCATTGATATTTAACATGACAGTAGAGATGGCTTCTTACTCTTAAGCTCTGAATTTGCTCTCCAATAATTTGATAGTATCATAAAGAGCATAAATCCATTGTTCCAAATGCCTATCTAAATCCTCTTGAATACTTAGACTATTAGTAATATATTTTAACATTTTTTTTGCTAAACCAATAACAAAAATTGTTGCCTTAACTTGTATCAAAGCAATTGCAGAAGCAGTGGTGCTAGCTATTAATGTAATTAATGCTATTATACTAGCAATAATCAAGCCCACTAACCTCTTGCTTCTGTTTAAAGCCTGTCTTATTTCTTCCAATATCTACAAGCTCTTTTCAGAATACAAAAAAATACTCAAAATACTCATGGGCAATAAAACAAAAGATGATTGATAAACCACCATTATAGACATGCCAGATTTCAATATATTAACACAATTAGAATGTAAACAACCAAAACAAATTACATTGAATTCTGTGGAAGAAACAAAAGTAATTTTAATATATGACAATTAACAAAAAAATTAAAAGCCTAAATGCATGTACTAACTATGAAATCCAGATCCTGTCCCAATTTTATCAATTGCTGACATACCTTCATAAAGTTATCTCTGAAAATGTCCAGAAACAACCTTCCAAATAAAAATACTCATTTCCTTTTTTTCCAATAGTGGAGTGATTTCTAGACCAGTCTATGATTTAGTCAGAATAACTGGTCACATTAAAGGAAATAGAAGGGTCATTATAACAACTTCTCTATTGTTTCCACAGTCTAAAAGCTTGTCACAAGGTAGCTTGTCCAATCTGGGATATAAGCAAGCAAAGGTTGATGCTAATTCTGCTTCCCCAAGAGGGGCTGCCTGGCATAAAGAGTGAATCATGTACTCAAGGTGACTTCCTGTGAAACGTCTACTAATTAATAATGAATGGAAGATGCCTACTTCTTGGGGTAGATACTGATTGAACTGTAAAGTTATAAAATTGGGATTATTTGCTTTTTGGATAGATTTATATACAGATTTTGTCTGAATCACATGGGCAATTTTACCCACCATTTGGAACTAGAATAGGGAACATTTACTGACTCCCAAGTAGACAGCAGAGATAATTGCCTGCTATTAACAGGAATTGATGGATGTCTACAGCACCAGGTAGAGAGCGTAACAGATAGGTGGTATATTAAAGTCTACAGGATACTCTTATTCTTTGTTGATGGACTCCACAGGAATTTTGGGTTAATTTCCTGGCATGACAGAACAGAAAAAGCCTAAGAATAGGCTCATACAGTATTTTAGTTTAATTTATTTGTTTTAGATTGCTTTAATTTTCAAAATGGGTGTGATTTTGTGTTTTGTGGTTATATTATTCCTCTGGAGGAGGTGAAGCTAAAGGTTTTTATGGTTACTGGCTCAAGGACAAGCTATTTTGGGAGAAAAATTTTGTCTTTGCATTTTTAGAAAAGGTGAGCAGTGTCGATACACCCTCCAGAGTTATGTATTGACCAGATATAATGAAAAGAGACCCCCTGAAAACTAGATTCCAGAGAAGCAGACAAAAAATTTTCTTGATGATACTAACATTTTGCTTGAGATTTGTATATTACAGAATATACAGCTTTGGTGAGTCTCATTGTCAGACAAGCTGAACTGACCTGTTTGAACGCCTGATCTCAGGGACTTTCAGCCTTTCAGGGCACAAACATCAGAGACTAAAACAATTGTTGTTGTAGTCTTTTAAGGCTAACCAACTCCTCCATTTTCCCTACCCTTCCCCCATTCAAAGATATTTCAATGCCCATATTCAGATGGAAGTAGTTATGAGAAGTCATTGCCACGGTTCCCTGGACTTGGGGGTCTGCAAGTGGTTATTCTTGTCTTTCTAGGAATTTAGAAATGCTTCTAATTTGAAAGGGGAAGAAATGGCTAAAATTTATTATGTAGCCATAATCTCATTTGGTAGAAGTCTTTACAATAGCTGAAGTCATTATTTCTTACTTTGGTACAGAATTTATTTTGATACAAATTTAAGGTTTTCATTGGGATGAATTTCTTATTGATATAAAATTGGGCTTAATATTCTTACTCTCATATAATCATTGTTCCTATGCAACACATGTAAGAATACAAGACTTGGACCTAGTCTTTCTATAAATGCCATTGCAAACTGATCTGAGATGTTTAAGCCTTTGAGTTAAGGCCACATAAATGACTTTAATTGATGGCTCTGGGTTTATTTTTAGGTTGTTTTCAAGATATTTTAATTAGAAACAGCTGAGAATAGTTAATGGGCAAATGTCCAGATTACCTTTGGTAGATAGATACTTTTTTTCAAAAACATCAGAAATCTACAGAATATGACATTTAATGTTATTTATTCACTTGTTGTTGAGACATATCTGCTTGTAACAGCTCCCTATCTGTGGATTCAAAGAAGCAGCTGAGCATCTCTACTTCCAGGTGAGGTTATATATTGTGGGTAGGTGGCCACTGGGCAGAAATTGCCGATTTCTCCTATAGACATGTACTGTTCTTGAGAGGACACAACTTACAGGTTAGGAAAAGTTAGTTCTGCCAAGACAGAATAAATTAGTCCTTAATAATTCCTGTTTTTCAAGGTCTATCAGAATATCCTGGGCCATAAGCTCCAACTTCCTGAAATACTGGGGCTGTATTAGTAAGCAGCTGTCTCTACAACTTGTCTCAGTTCTGGAAGCTGTGTTAAGTTTCCTATATGTTCAGATAATGTGGGTCATTTTTAGATTCCTGACAGGTTTGAAAGACTAGTTATAGTGTCATAGGCAACCTAGGCTATTTAACATTGAGAAAGTATATTTGAGAAGATAGTTTTCAGATAGCATACAAGCTAAAACAAAGACATAACAGATATGGATTTATAAGCCTAATTTAAGTTAGGACAGATAAGAATGTTCTATTTCATTGACAAAAATGATGGACTGAGTGTTAGATATATTTGTACTTTATCAAGTACAGAATGATAATAGTTGTGTGCAATTTATGTCTGAGATAACAGAGCTTTTAATTGGATACAAAGGGGGAAGTGTTGCAGACAGCCCTGGTGATGTTTATATTTTGATGCTAATTCTGCTTCCTCAAGAGGGGCTGCCTGGGAGAAGGAGTGAATCATGTATTGAGGTGACTCCCTGTGAACCTTTCCCTAGTGAATAAAGATTTCAAGGGACCAATCATAGCATGAGGAGTAGGCTTCTTCTGGGTCAGGGAGGGGAAGAGGAGAGGTTCAGAAAAAGGAGTCTTGCTTTTTGACAGGAAGAGCTTGGAGGAAAAATGTAGCTAATATTTGAGGCCCCTGGAATAGCTGGTGGATCTACCAGGATTTGCCATTGGAGGATTTAACTTAGAGTGGCTTATAAATTAAGATGCTAGTTGCTGTCCCAGCAACTGAGTTACGTATTAATTCTGAACTAGGTTTGTGGAGTGTTTTCTTTTACGTGGCAACTCAACTGAGTTCTAGAGAGAAAGGTACGGGGGCAAAGCGTTGGTTTGCGAAAAGTG
>JADRCD010201067.1:2577-14400 GCA_019843815.1 Montemys delectorum
CTCTCTCTCTCTCTCTCTCTCTCTCTCTCTCTCTCTCTCTCTCTCTCACACACACACACACACACACACACACACACAGAGAGATTTAAATCTAGTTTCTACATGTTAGCAAAAATACTTAACATTTGTCTTGTCCCTCAAAAGGGCTGTTTTCCTTTGTTTCTGTTGTTATGATAAAATTTCCCAACAAACAGCAGCTTAGGAAGGAAGAGGCTCATTTGGTCCTATAACTCCACGTTACAGTCCATCACAGCAGTGAATTCACAGTGGCGGGAGGAAGAAGCAGACCACACTGGCCGCTCTCACAAGCAGAGAGAGATGACTGTGTGCGTGCGTGCGTGCGTGCGTGCGTGCGTGTGTGTGTGGGGGGGCAGTCTGAGAACTGTTGGTCTTGAGAATTCATAAATGGGAAGGATTGCTTATGAGCAATCAACAAAGGCAACAGAAACTTCTGAGGACAAATTGATGCCCTGGGAAGAGTCAGGGGACAAGGGAGGTTTAAAGTGTGAGCTAAATGGAAGAGATGTTCTACCTTGGGCCTCCTGTGAATACCATGAAGTGGCCGTGGTCGAGGTTAGTGTGCACTTTCAGCCGAGGACATGCTAATAGTGAAGTGGATACGCTTCACGAATGAAGAGCTATTCATGGTTTGTTTTACTCTTTCTTAGAAGAACATAATATCCTCCAGGAGGTTCTTTAGAATACATTTCTGTGTTAAGAATATATCTGGGAGCTGAGGATTTTAGCTCAGTTGGTAGACTGATCCCCAACATAGCATACAGCAGGCATGGCAGCATCCAACTCTAATTCCAGCACTTGGGAGTGGGAGGCAAGAGGACCAAAGTTCAAGATCATTCTTGGCTTCATAGTAAATTCTAGGCCAGTCTGGGCTACATGAAACATGTGAATGAGAACAGTGAGAGGGAGGGGAATAGGGGTGGACGCAATGCCTTCTGTCTCTCAGGCCTCCCTCTGCGCAGCTCACTTACTGCCCCTATGCAGTTAACTCTGTTCCCACAGTCCCGCTGGCATCCTCCCCGTGGAGTCCCAGTGACCTGTCTGTATCACCAGAGGATAGCTGGTCTCAACTAGGACCTGTACTGATGTAGGTTAAGTAGCATTTTCTTTTCTCCTTCCAGGACCGCCTCTTCTTCGTCATGGAGTATGTAAATGGTGGAGACCTCATGTTCCAGATTCAGCGGTCCCGAAAATTCGATGAGCCTCGTTCTCGGTTTTACGCTGCAGAGGTCACATCTGCCCTCATGTTTCTCCACCAACATGGAGTGATCTACAGGTAGTCTCTTCTCTCCTCCCTTTGCCAACTACAGAAGCAGTGACTTCTCCAAACACTTGAACTCCCGCTGGCCTATGCCTAGCTAGTCTCCCAGCAACTGGCCTTAGCTTACCTGTTTGTTTCAATTTGCATACAGAGGACTGGGGGCGGGGGCGGTGGGAGCCGAGCGTGAGGGGTGTTTATCACTGTGGATGTTAGCATTTGAAAGGCCCCAGGAGATTTGACCCGCGGTTTTTGATTTAATGCTCAAGGATGACATTTAAAGGCTTGGCTCTGTGTGATCTTAAGGTCACCTTCATTGCTCTGTCTCCTCCACCCTCTTCCTCGAACATCAGGGCATTCTCTTGACTTTTTCCTCCTGTGCCACGAGCTTCCTCCACTTCCTGATCTCTTGCCCTTTCCTGAGTTTGTTTGGCTTAGTTGTCTCCAGTCAGTAGGCTCTGGGAAGGACGAGTCCTGTAGAGGGCCAGAGGTTTATACACCAGGGTGGGGGTGGGGAGTGGAAACTAGACATCCAACAGGAAGGGATTTTTTTCAGATTGTCCAGTCTTTTATTTATTGCTAGTAGCTCAGTCCCTTTCCAACTTACACACACACACACACACACACACACACATGTTTTCCAGTAAAAGAACAAAACTCTTTACGCAGGCTTTTCTGTGAGGGAGGCCAGGAATTCTGGGAGGAAGGCGTAAATATTTATAATTAGCAACAAGGATACTAAAGTTCCTGAAGGTTTTTCCAATGACTGTCCATTTCTTTACTTGTTCTTTGCTTCCCCCTTTTCTAAAAATTGGGTGGAAGAGGAGTAGGCTTGGCTTACGTCACACCTCCAAATGTCTGACCCGCTCTGAGAGTAGCATCTTGAGTCTATATTCTTTGAAAGGTTCTGCTCAAGCCTACCCCAGGCTTCCTTCCCTTCTGTTATCCTTCAGCTTCATGAGGCCAGGGATGAGGAGGGCCTGGGGAGGGGGGAGTCAGTTCTTTCCTGTGGACCATAACCCAGTGCTTCTCAACCCTGACACCACAACCCTTTACTGTAGTTCCTCATGTTGTCGTGACCCCAACCATAACATTATTTTCATTGCTACGTCATAACTAAAGGGACTCTAGCCAGCCCAAACATGACAAGCATGACAAGCCTCCAGAGCTCGCCTGTTTCACTTCCCCCTGCCTTGCTAAAAGTCCATTAAATTATGTTCCTGAAGCTAGACAGCAAGGTCTGCTCCCTTATTGGTCACTTCCTCCTCCTGAGGCTGGCTACCAAGGTCCAGCTATCAAAGCATTGAAGTCCAGCGATCAAAAGCCCCCTTTGGCTCACCTAACTAACATGCCCAGTCAAAAATCAAACACTTCACCCTAACCTGGCTTCTGCTTGTACCTTTGCAAACTGCTCTTTGCCTGTGGGTGACATCTGTCTCCTCTCTATCCAGCAGCAGTTCTTGGTTGTCTAGTCCCTTTTCTGGTCCCCACTTCCACCTCCACTCCCAACCCTACCCCAGGTCAAATATTCCTTCCTTCCCCCTCCCTTGCTCCCTTGCCCTTCTCCCTCATCCTCTCTCTCCTGTCTTTATTGCCTGCCCTTTGACGCTAAGGGACAAGTAAATCTCCTTTGTGCCAAGAACTTGGTTTGGGTGAACTTGTGCTGATCCTGGTCCCTTCAGGAACTCTAATTTTGCTGGTATGAATCCTAATGTACATATATGATATGCAGGATATCTGGTATAGGACCTCTGTGAAAGAGGTGTTCAACTCCCCAGGGGGTTACAACCCACAGTGAGACCCGTCACTCTAGCCTGTCCTGTGGGGATCCATATTGGTGCTGTGTTGCTGTCTGGCCCATACTACACAGTCTTAGGGCCCTGCACATTCCTCCCCAGACCCTCACCCACGAAGTCTGCTTAGCGCCTCACTGTGCTGTGGTGAAGGTGAGCTAAGTCAACTTCTGAAGTCTGAGTTCTTCTTCCAAGATCATGCACTGGTTGACAGAACTTTTGTTCTGGAAACTTTAGAGTTTGTGAGGCTTGCTTAGGGCCAGCTAGAGAGAAAGACTTCCTTCTCACACTCTCTAACTTCAGAGAAGAACTACAGCCTCCTGTCAAGGGCCACTGGACCCACTCAAGGTAAAGCCCTTTTGATAAATGCAAAGGCAAGTTTGAGTATATCTATAAGATCTGTATGTTCATGGGAAACATAATGGTAAATACCTGAGATTCTACTTACTCAGGAGTCTGGGGCAGTAGGATCACATGAGTTTAGGAGTGTAAGAACAGCCTATTAGAAACCCCATGCCTTTGTGACAGAGTGTGTTGTCCTGTCAGTGGTGACAGCGTCTTATTGTCTTGGTTGTGTCATTTGGTGTGCAGGGGAGAGAGCATACAGAATGTCGCTCCCTGGGGCCACCTTCAGTTCTGGGGGCTGCAGGCCAATGGTGCTTTCTCTCCCTCCTTCCTCGGAGCACATTGTCCTGAACCATCAAGCTTGGTAGTTGTCTCCACAACATTCTGCTTATGAGCTCCTGCCCTCCTGCCCTGTCCCCCAAGGCTTCTGTACGGAGACCTGACTGGGATAACAAGGGAATGAGAAAAGGACAGATGCCAGTGCAGAGACGCTGGTGTTAGGTGGGATGTGTGTGCTCTGATAGAGCTGCATCAGCTACCCTACTGAGAACATCCAGAACCTGCAAGCTGGTTTTGGTAGGAAGTGTCTGCAGGAGAGCAGTCTCAGGCTGCAGACTTCCCAGAGGAGAAAGCTAGAGTGGCTAGTTTTGCACACACTGGCTATTTGTTTGTGAATAGTGATCATGGATCTGAGGAAAGCTTTGCCCAATTCCTTGCTATGACTGTCCTTGTCAACAGTACACACCCAGGACTTCCTTCCATCCTTTAGATTTCATCAGGGCATCCTTGGCTCCCCACACCTTCCTAGGATCATTCCAGGGTCCTCTATTAATTTCTCCTGTCTGGATGCATCAGCCAGGGTGTCTCTGCAGCTCTGTTTCTGTCACTGGTGAATTAGTTGTAATTTGAGACTTTCATTGCTGCCTCTACCATTGGTCATGTACACAAAATTTAGATTAGCCATTCTCACCCTGTGGGTTGTGACCCCCCATAGAGGCTGCATATCAAATCTTTATAGCATGATTCATAATTAGCCAATTATAGTTATGAAGTAGCAATGAAATAATTTTATGATGGGGGGGGTCACCACAACACGAGAAATTGTATTAAAGGGTTGCAGCATTAGGAAGGTTGAGAACCACTGATTTACACCCTGCCCCCTCCGCCAGAGCAATTTACAAACTACTTGGAATTGTAGAAGTTAAGTGTGTGAAAGGTCATCTCTACTTCAAGCAGTGTCTCATTAGCTGTCAGTGACAAGAACTCTCATTCCTTGGGATGTGTCTATTCTGTTCCGTGGGGACAACCATCCACATTCTACTAGCAGAACCAGAGACTTACCTGCAATAAGTAGCCCAAAGCCATTCTTGATAAACGACAGGGCAGAGCGTAGTGGCTGACCACCACCTCAGAGCACCATGGCCCTCGATACCCAGCCCGCAATGCTAGCTTCCTCCATCTGACCTTCCTCTGCAGTACGCCTTTGTGTCTGCACCAGCGACCACTTGCTCCACTGTCTTCTAGAGGTATTGTTCACACTCTGTCTTCCCGTCTCATCTCACCCTATCTCCTCAATCTCTATCTCTCTTGGGCTGGCTTCCTCCCTCTCTGGGAACTCAGTATTTTCTTCACTGCTGTATTTTTGTGGAGTGGAGAGACATCATAACAATGGAACCTTTATAAAAGGCAAGTATTTAATTGGGGACTGGCTTGCTATTTCAGAGGCTTAGTCCATCATCATGGTTGCAGAGCACGGTGGCACACATGGCATTAGAGCCACAGCTGAGAGCTTTACATCCTGCTAATCGCAGATGGGAAGGAAGGAAGGAAGGAAGGAAGGAAGGAAGGAAGGAAGGAAGGAAGGAAGGAAGGAAGGCAGGCAGGCAGAGGAGCCTGGAGTGAGCGTTTGAAACCTCAGAGTTACCTCCAGTGATACACCTGCTCCAACAAAGCCACACCTCCTAAGCCTTCAAAGCACCCCGCCAACTGCCTGTAAATATATGAACCTATGAGCTCATTCAGACCAAAACATTTGGGAACTACAACTCTAGAGGAATCCCCTTCTGCCTCCAGGATGATGACCTGTACCCCGGCTTTGCACAGCCTTCCTGCCTGCTATGGCTTTATGCTGCTCCTAAACAACATAGGATCTCCAAGTCGTGGATTTGGCTCACCCTCTCTTTCTAATACGCGTCTTCTCTCAGTGAGAGTGCTTATGGGGGTGGCATAGACCGGCACTCCTCTCATCAGTGCTATTCAATGCATGCTTGTTGTTCTAGTATGTTCTGTTCTAGAACTGGCCAGTCTGGGACTTGCTGCTTCATAAGGCTGTACTTCCCAAAAGTCTCTGAAGCATTCCTCACATGTATTTTTTTTTTTTAAATCTAAAGGCCACATCATTACTTTCTGTCTTAGATTACAGATTCAGGAAGACCATGAGATCTGTGTGTCCCATGTTGCCTTCATCCCAAGCTGCCATCAGAAGGGCTGTCAAGGGTCTGAGTCTGAGGTTGACACACAGAGGCTATGAGTGCGTGCTTGCCTTACGCTCTGGCCTCATCTGATGCGGGAGCCATTATAGTCTGTCTGATATAGGAACAGATATAGGAACAGATATAGGAACAGGAGTCTATGTGGCAGACAGGCAAGGCCAGGTTGTGTGGACTTTGCTGTTAAAGTTAAGATTTGGTCTTTTCTCTTTCCCACTGGAATTTTTACATACACCAATTGGCAGCTTAATGGTCAGTGTTGTATTAATAAGTAAGGGAAGAGGTCACTTCTCCAGCCAGTGGCTCACACTTAAAGCACAAGTTGAGAGGCACAGGCACATTTTCCTCTAGTCTCTCCTAGACTTGAGCTCTCTACTCAAGGGGGCGCAAGGAGATGTCTGTGTCCATGGGTAGCTGCTTTATGACACTTTTCAGTGCTATAGAGAATACATTCAAACAGTTTACACTTGTCCTGACTGTGTCCCTACTCAGAGGTCTCTACTTAAAGCTATGTTGATAATTAGAGGGTCTGGTGTTTGTTGACCTTTGTCTCGTTTCAATGCATTATCAGTTTGTTTAGAACTTAAGACAAAGCAGCAGAAGATTCGTGGTGGGCATCCAGTTCCCCATGCATGCCAGGCTCATGGATCCACCTCCCAGGAAATATTTTGTCATTGTTTCATATTCTTGGGTGACTTTTCCTTGGAACACCATTTTCAGCTGTCAGCTTTGCCTGATCTCCATAGAATGTGATATTTGAATATAAAATTCCTCAAGATTCAACAGTTGAGATTTTAATGGGAATATCAGCCACTATGACAGGAATTATGAGTGACTGCTAAATCAATGGCCTAGGAGATCATATGATCCCACTCCTTCATTTTATAGATATGAAACCTGGAAACCAAACTTGGGCAATAACTTCCCAGGTCTATACAGTGAGATAACTTAAAGCTCCAATACTATTTTAATCAGATATAAATACAGATAAGGCTCCAGACATCTCCGTAAGGTGTTTAGACAAATAAAGAGTTTCTTTCTGTCATGGTGGTAGTGCAAGCCTATAATCCCTGCACTCGGTAGGCAGTGGCAGGCAGATTTCTGAGCTCAAGGCTGGCCTTGTCTACAGAGTGCATTTCAGGACAGCCAGGGCTGTCTCAAAAATCCAAAACCAAAACCAAGACAAACAAAAAAGAATTTTGTCCTGCCCTCCTTCCCTTCCAAAGTAGCTTCCCTGCACTTTAAGGGTGGTCCCTGGAATTTCTAGGCGGAATTATTACAAAGTCCCCTTTCTGCATTTTGGGTACAATTTAGTGACCCCACACAGGGTGATAAGACTCTAGTTGTCCACATTGACAGTCATATGGTCCCACAACCCCATCACATACACCAGTCCCAACCTGCCTCCTCTCAGTATAGATTACCATGATCTTGATGAAGTGACTGTCCCCTGCACACCTCATTGTTGAAAGCCTTTGGTACTGACTGAGTCATGTGCTACACTTTCATTATTTCCCTTTGCTGTACATCATTTTGGTATGCTTCCCCTGGAGTTAAAATTACATTTTTCTGTTTTATTCACTTATTATTGATTGGACCAAACTCTCCACAAATGCCTGTATCATCCCTTAAGACATTCATTTGCAGTCTGTGTTCTACCTGTTTCATATTCTTGGGTGACTTTTTCTTGTGGCCTTCTAATCTACTCCAGTGTGAAGATTTGTCCACTGTGCCAGCTGCGAGCTGCCAACCCAACTCTTCTCTGTTATCTGATGTGTCTTTTGTGGCTTCTCTTTCCCATATTCCATGTCTTCCTCCTTCCTTTTAAAGGATATTTTATGAAACTGTCATATACGTATACAATATAGATCCCCACAATTCAGTGAAGCACCAGCATGCTTTACACTTCCAACTCATAGTCTGTCACTGAGAGAAGTTAGAGCAGGACTCAAGGCAGGAGCCATGGAGAAATGTCCCTCCTTACTGGCTCACTTTCTGGCTTGCTCACAGACTCATGCTTAGCTCGTTTTTCTTGTATAGGCGAGGACCACCTACCTAGGGATGGGGTGATCCTGCAGTGGGATGAGCCCAACTACATCAATTAGTAATCAATATACTCTCCCTCAAACATGTCCAGAGGCCAACCTGATCTAGGCAATTCCTCAGTTGAGACTTCTCTCGATGGCTATACAGTTTGTCAGACTGACAATCATAGGGGCAGTGAAGTGCAGAGACCTTTCACTTTATACCAGAAATCATCCTGTCTTTACCCTCAAATAATAAAGACCAAAAGCTGTTTCCACTTAGAATTGAAGATACTGCTCTGGTAGTGCCTAATTCAGGGTTGCCTCTAATGTTGTCTTGTTTCTTGATCCTCAGTTGTATCTGCTTTTTTTTTTTCCAGAGATATGTTCAAGTTTTTCTGTCACCAGTATTTCAGAATTATCTAGGGATATGGTATAAGTCTATTTTCATTGGTTGTGCAAGACACTGATAGATTTTTTCAGATGGGAAAATCAAGCCCATCTGTTCTGGAAGGCTCAGTGATATTGCAAAGGATTCCTTCTCTCATGTTATCTTTCTCTAGAATTAACTTTTGGATTGGGACGAGTCAAGTTGGGTTCATGATAGACTAGTCTGGATGACTGCTTGGTTGGGAAAAGTCTATGGATAATTTTGGATCTTCCCTCCTAGAGTGATTCTATTGTCCAGAGAAGATTCTTGTCCCTACAGGGACATGTGACTTTACAATGCATACTGTATTATTATGGCTGCTAAGCTCTGTCAGAGCCAAGTGAAGGGAGAGGGCTGGAAGACCACCCTCACGTGTCTGTCTACTCCTCTCATTTTCACACTTGTGGTACCCACCCTCCAGGTCTGGCAACACTCTGCTTCCTTTCTCCAGAAAATAAGTCTCTGGGGCAAGTGGGGGGATGGTGCAAGGGCTTCCTGGCCATCTGGGTTTATAACTGTTTCTCAACAAATGCTCGTAGTCTCTACATTTCCATCTCTCTAGAAACAACTTACCATTTATTCCTAAACTCTGGAGGAGGGATGAAATTTTGTAGGATAAATTTTATTTTTCTTGATTTCCCTCATTGCTGGCTCAGGACTCAACTTTCTTTGGACAGATAAATCTATCCTCACACATTCATGTGCTTCACGCTTCCAAAATTATATGGCCGTTGCCTCTTCTCTTGTTTTCTCCATCTTTGTGTACAGTTTTGGGAAAGAGAGAAAAATAGTAATAGTTATTCTCCCTACCATCTTTATCCAGAGGTTTCTAACTACAATGACAGCAATAAGCACAGCATCACCATAGACATGCTGAGGTTGCTATGGTTACTCTCCACAATATTTATGATGTTTCCTAAGACAGTGGTCTTACTAGAGCCCATCACCTCCAGTGCCACTGTCAGGTCGCCCTGTCCCTGACACTGCCTGTCTCGGTTTCACATGGGAAGCAGTTTTATTTTGGAGGCGACAGTGAGTTTGGGGTCAAAGAGCTGGGCCTGCAGGCTGGGTCAGCCTCTTCCTTGTTGTGTCTCCCTAGTCAGAATAATCAGACTGTTTGAAATGCTTTTTTTTTTCCACCATGCCATGGGAATTAGAACATAAACCTCTTTGGACTGTTTTGAAAAGTACCTGATGAAAATGTTCGCAGAAGTGCTGTGTGTAGTCCCTGGTACCTGGTAGGGTCTGTGAATCCTGCCTGGATGCATGGAGAACTTTGGGTTTTGGAGTCAGAAAATGTATGGGACAAGCCCTCCGCCCATCCAAATTCAATAGTGGAATTTTAATCTCCAACACATCAGAATACGACTCTATTTGAAAATAGAGTCTTTTCAAAGAGGCGATTACAGTTAAGCCTGGGTGGGCGCCAATGCAAGACAACAATTATCCTTAGAAGAAATGAAGTGCAGGAGCAGGAACAGCACAGTCGAGGACTTTGAGAGGACAACTGGAGAAGGTGGTCCTTTTCACGCCAAGGAGAAGATCCTCAGAGCAAACCAACCTGCTGCTGGCAGCTTGCCCTTGATTGTCACAACTGAGAAGTCAACTCCTGTCATTTAAGTTATCCAGTCTGTGGCAGCCCTCACAAACTAATACAGGGGACCTGGGTTCAAGGACCTGGGACTTGACTTAACCACAGTGTTTAGCCTCGTCTCTGAGCCACAGTCTCATATGTCAGATGGTGCTGATGGCAGATGGTTTGCATACCGTGGCAAGACCTATGGGGTTGACTTGGGCTGGTTAATAGGCTGGTTGACAGAAATGTGCCTCTGAGGTGGGCTTGTGGCTCAGCCAATGAACCATCTGTGATAAAGGCAACCTTATAAGCCCCTGTTTAGGTAAATGGATAATAGGCATGAGGATTCTGTTGTGCAAGTTAAGGGTCCATCCAAGCAGAGCCTCTAATTCAGCACTAGACAGTATTCTAGAGAAAGGAGCTTTTTAAAATTATTATTTTTATAATCCATTCCTGTTAACCCAGTAGTTCTCAACTTTCCTAATGCTGTGACCCTTTAATACACTTCCTCATGTTGTGGTAACCCCCAACCATACATTTTTTTTTTTTTGCTACTGCATAACTGTAATTTTGCCACCGTTAATTTACTGTAATGTAAATATCTGATATGCAGGATGTCTTATATGTGACCCCTGTGAAAGGATCATTCAACCCCCAAAGGCGTATGGCCCACAAGTTGAGAACTATTTTTTACAAGCACAAGGCAGGAAAAAGAATTCCTTAGTATCTAGAGTGGCAGACCTTCAGGACTGCTGCAGATACTAAAATCCAGAGATATTCAAGCATCTTGGAGTCTGTTGAAATAGAGTCAGCAAAGTAGAGTCTGTTGAAGAATAACTTACATATTTACTCTGTAAACTGTCATCTCTTGATTCCTTACACTACCTAAAACAGGACAAGGGCTTTGTAAACAGTTGTCCTATTGAACTGCTTAGGGAATGGAAAGAATAGAAGTATATGTCCGAAACAGATACAATTTTTAAAATATATGTTGCCTTTGAGGTTGAGTAATTCCATAGATGTAGGACTCGTGTATATGTGTGGAAGCTGGCTGTGCTGGTCCCTAGTCAGTGGGCCCCAAAGGTCTGCTAACCAGGAGAGCCTCAGAGTTTGCATTGGCATCTGTTTCTCTGCTGGGTGATCTTTGCTACCACTGCACATCATCCCTGAGCCCCTCAGGGATGTGCATTTAGTCATGAGGCTCATCTGTCCCCTGCCATGCTGACAACTGAATAATGTGTCCCCTGGTAAAGGCATGCTAAATATTATCCCATAATCTCGAGATGGAGCTGTTTTTGGGGGTCCAGATTTATTTTAGGATGAGGCTTTCTTTCTTGCTTTCTTTTCTTTTCTTTTCTTTCTTTCTTTCTTTCTTTATTTTTTTTTTTTTTTTTTTTTTTTTTTTTATTTTTTTTTGCCCCAAACTGATTTCCATCAGTGTTTTCTGCTGGTTATAGCATGGGACAAAGTCACTGTGACACGAGAAGGAGGAGCAGGCGGGGGAGAGCACAGAGATGGCTGGAACCAAAGCTGTATTTACACTTCTCTGAGGAAGCCCGATACAACCGGCCGGATCAAAAGTAGGATTATGAATTTTGTTGACATCTGAGATTCAGAACAAACAGGAAGTTTAGAACCAGAGGGAAATTCCTGATGAGGTTTGAGCTAGTAATATGTGTTCAGAGACAAAATAGCCAGAGATTCTGTGATCACCTAAATTTATTTGAGATCTGGTCTATAACACAGAACCAAGAGCCTAGTGTCAGAGTTTAAAAAAAAAAAAACACAACTCACACTGCACACACTGAATCTTTAACCCGTGGTTTCTCTGTCTGTGAAATCAGGGAGATAACTCTCCCACAGAGATACTGTGAGGATCACATGGGTTAA
>JADRCD010201068.1:0-16727 GCA_019843815.1 Montemys delectorum
TATTGAAAGACTCTTGTCTTCCCCTTGCCAACACAGAGGAACGTTGACACACAGAAGTCGAGGATTCACGCAGAGTTCGTACATCAGAATAGCTTGCTGGCTCAGGAGGAACAGAGACAGCTGCGGAAGCTGGAGAAGGATGAGAAGGAGCACTTGAGACTCCTGGGGCAGAAGGAGGCTGAGCTGGCAGAGAAGAACCAGGCCCTGCAGGAGCTGATCTCAGAGCTGGAGAGGAGGAGCCGCGGTTCGGAGCTGGAGCTGCTGCAGGTGCACAGGGGGTACCTTGGGAAAGGCCAGCGCTATATGCAACTGCTCTTAAAACAAGGGCTGCCTTAATTTTTAGGATATTTTTAAATAAGCTGAAATGTGGAACCTCAAATGGTTTCCATTCCAGAAAGACAGGGTACAGACACAAGAGGAAGTATTCCATATAGCAACCAGTAGATATTCCTGGGAGATGTTCGCCACAGCAGGTGCCAGGTGTGGGAATCATAGGTTGTGTTGTTTATTTTCCTCTTCTACTGGCTCCATGGCCAGCCCTTCTCCCCCAGGAACCTAGCCCTTGTAATATGCTTTCTCTGTCAGTCTTTAAATCCCTGGTCATATCCTCGCTAAAAGCTATAGCCATGTTGGCATCCTAGATATTCTGTGACCCATCACATGCCATTTCTGCTAAGGGCTTGTCTTTGGGGCTTTGGCCTAAGGGAATGGTGCAGAACAGAGCCCAGGGGAACACAAGCAATGTCACATGACCCCAGGAGTGGCACTTCAGTGGTCAATCAGAAACTCCCGAGTTGACTATCTGTCTCTTCTCTCCTCAGGAGGTGAGGATCGTCCTGGAAAGGTAAGAAGAGGTTTTTTTCAATTAGAAAAGGGAACAGGAAGCATGTGTGCAACAGAAATGGCTATTGAGTTAGGCACATATGCACTGGGGTTTTCCTCATGCATCCCTGTTCTCAAAACTTGCCTACTCTAAAACGTTCTCTACTTTCAAATGGCTAACGGACATCTCAATTGATGAACTGCCTCATGTAGTTAACGAATTATCATCTTTATACATTAAAAGTCCCCCAACAGGTAATCTGAGCCTGTTAGATGGCTCCCTATAGAGTTAAGTAGAATCCACATGGCCATGACCTCAGGCTCTGCAAAGAAATGGAGATTTATTTGAGATTCCTAGAACTTGGAACTCCTAGATAGAAACTATTTTTTTTCCTTTCGCGTGGACATTGAATGCATGAGTATTTGTACATTAGTATTGAGTTTAATTATCAGAGCCATCCATGAAGGAGAGCACTGGGGTCTGAGGTAGAAGATAGGAGTAGGAAGTAAGATTCTCAAACTCTTTCTCTAGGAGTGTATCCTGGAACCTGGACACATTAGATGTTGACTCCCCAGACCTGACAAGCGCATGCCATGTGCCAGGGCGGAAGAAGATGCTGAGGACATGTTGGGGTGAGGTGTCTTCCAAGAATTGTGGGCTGGACAGAAAGGGATAATGAGAGTGTGGAGTGGACGGTTATGGAGAGCCCAGGGTGGTAATGTGTGGAAGAGGTGGCAAGTGGTACATGTGGAGCAGAGAACATAGGTGAGGTTTCCTCACACGTCAGAGGAAGGGCCAGACTTACTTTGAGTAACATGATGAGGTTCAGGATCACCCCTCACCTTTGAGCTACATGAATCCCCTCACTATAGGCAAAGAGTTGCTGGCCTCATGCATCCAGTCTTACCTATGATCTTCTTTCTGCAGTTCATATTACTCTGGATCGCAACACCGCCAACTCATGGCTCATCATCTCAAAGGATCGGAGACAAGTGAGGATGGGAGACACCCGTCAGAACATGTCTGAAAACAATGAGAGGTTTAATAATTACCCGATGCTGCTAGGTGCCCAAAGATTCTCCTCTGGGAAGATGTACTGGGAGGTAGATGTGACCCAAAAGGAGGCCTGGGATCTGGGGGTTTGCAGAGATTCTGTACAGAGGAAAGGGCAGTTTTCACTCAGTCCTGAGAATGGCTTCTGGACCATTTGGCTATGGCGAAAAGACCGCTATGAGGCCGGTACCAGTCCTCAGACCGTGCTCCACATTCAAGTACCTCCACTCCAAATTGGGATCTTTGTGGACTATGAGGCTGGCATTGTCTCCTTCTATAACATAACTGACCACGGCTCCCTCATCTACACCTTCTCTGAGTGTGCTTTTGCTGGACCTCTGCGACCTTTCTTCAATGTTGGTTTCAATGATGATGGGGGGAATGCAGCCCCTCTAAAGCTCTGTCCACTAAAGATATGATGGTCAGGAGCCAGTGCCTACTGACAGCACTTCCCAGACTGTTACCTCCTCTTTGTCCTGATCAAGATCCAATGACTACTGAGGACCATTTCCGGATACTGCTGCTCACTTCCTGTTGGTGTTCTGCAGCCATGCACTTTGTCATTTTGACCCATCTAGTTGGAACTACCCTAAACCCTCATCTCTTTAAAAGAGTCAGGGTCCCAGAATGAGGGCATCAGCTGGGCACAACTAAAAGTCAATGTCACCTGACCTTCAACATCAATATACCTGACATTGATTCCTCAATGAAACAGACTCCTCACACTGGACCCAAACTCATGTAGCTCAGGCAAAAGCACATGTCTGCCTCCCTTGTGTGACTTCCTTTGTTTTCTCTGTCCTTGGTTGTTACCTTTGGCTGAATACCTGTCTATTCCTGCATCTTCTGTGGCTTGCAGAAGGACTTCCTAAAAATTGTGCTTGGTCTATCCTATTCAGTTCTTATTGGTAAAGCTCAAGATATTTGTCTTAATTAACATTGTACATCTTTTGGTTTGGTTTGTTGCTTTGTTGTTGTTACTGGGAGGCTTTTGGGGTTTGTTTGTTTGTTTGTTTGTTTTCCCTCCCTGCAATGCTCTATGCACTTCTGTAGACCCAGGTCAAGAATATCTTCCGCAGTAACACCCGAAAGCCAAGATGAAGTCGTGAAAGTGGTTCAGACAAGAGCAGAATGTGATACCGACAGTATACTCAATATCCCCAGTGATAGCCAAAGCCTAGGTGCCATGCTGGTCTGCTCAGGAAGTCCCTGCAGTTGACTCTCACAAGAATGGAACAGCTGCACTCAGACACTGCCTGCTGTCAGTTTGCGAATATGCTGTTTCCTAGTTCCATTGCCTTGAGAAAAGTGAAATTAGTAGCTGAACTAGAACACAAATATTTTGATAGTTTCAAAAATACTGTCACCAGAGTTAGGAGAATGTATGGATAAGTGTACAATAATGAAAATCCAGGATAGTTTCCACAAAGACAACATCATAGAGTTAAAGATACGTTAATTAAAGATAAGTCAATTAATGGCTCAGCTAGTAGGCTGAACAAGGCTCAGGTATGTCCAATAAAAAAAACCTAAGCATTAACTTTTAAATTGATCTTTCTTTTTGTATTCTGTCTTGGAGTTGACACTCTAAATAATAGTTTGTATTTTTTGATTTTCATACTGATAGAAGAAAACTATTATAATGATAAAACTTTCAGTTCCTCACAATCTGAGCACCATGCTGTACCAGATTATCTCACTACCTGGAGAAGTATGTTACATAGATAATAAAGCCCTTGTTCTCCACTGAAAGGAATTACAAGGTTTCATGCTATCTCATCTTTCACCCCCCTCGTCAGTAACAAGTGGTCTGGATACAAGTCTCTTTGTCACACAAAAGTTACCTTGAGAAAGATCTCCAAGTACTGATTCCAATTCTAATATTGTCTTTTAAGGTCAAATAAAGCCTGTTGATTCTCCTGAGCTTCTTTCATTCTACCGCCACCTTCCAAATTAACAGACACGAAGTATTAAAGAAACATTATTATCTGTACTGTCTTAGGCCCGACAGAATCCCATCGCAGCATGGAGAGAGATGGGCACAGAGTCCCTCCTCTGGCTAAGGAACTTTGGTAGTTGCTGGGAGAGGGAGAGTCAGCTTTCTTTCAGGTATGGGCTGTGGGAAAACCACTGCCAATGAAAGCCACATCTCGGGCTGGTGAGATGGCTCAGCGGGTAACAGCACTGACTGCTCTTCCAAAGGTCCTGAGTTCAAATCCCAGCAACCACATGGTGGCTCACAACCATCTGTAATGAGATCTAACGCCCTCTTCTGGTGGGTGTCTAAAGACAGCTACAGTGTATTCATATAAATAAAAATAAATGTTTTAAAAAGAAAAAAGAAAGAAAGCCACCTCTCCAGGAGTGTATGAGCAGCATAAACAGTGTTTGATGGGTTACTTCTAAAGACGAGGAGGAGGAGGAAGAACAATACAAAGTAGGGTAGGAAAGAGCATGGGTTTGCGATGTGTGTGGAGGCAGGTAAATAGGGTCAAAATACATAGAAATTCTCAGTTTTAAAATGAGATTAAAAAGGAAGCATTGTATCAAAATTTCAAAGACTAAAAAAAAGATTTTTAAAATATACCTATAATCTATTTGCTGTTTATAGGTCAGTCATGCTGTGGCTAGTGATAAGCATGCAATGAGAGCACAATCAAGAAGTGTGAAGACTATGGCAAGCCTCCATATTTGACTGACATTTTGACAATAAACAATTATTAATCTGTAATGTTCACAATGGTTTAATTCAGTTCTTAATCAGATCTACAAAGCCTTCTAATATCAAAGCCAATGACTAACAAATAAGAGTAATGTATCCATTACTTTGCAAAAACAATAATAACAATAAGCCTGGTGGTTTTTTTCTATGTAAGATAGCCATACAGAGTTCATTTCCCAGCTAAGGTGCACGGACACACTCTCATCCCACTCTTTCACACAGAATGGTTTTCTATTGCATCAAACTACATATTATACAAAATTCCTAACTCAAATGTTTTTAGTTAATGTATGTACACTATTACATTAATTCAAATCCAATGTGGACATTTTCATTGTGATGCACTCGTAAAATTCATTGTAAGTAAAACTTCCTTATTTTCTAGTTATTTTGGTGTGGGAATCACTCTTTTAAAGATGTCCTAAGAGTGTCCTAAGTAGAGTTTCTGTGAAAATAAGTAATTTGCCCAAGGTCCAACATCGCTATCATCATCATCATCATCATCATCATCATCATCATCATCATCACTGCCACCACTATCATCATCAACAAAGTCGGTATTCAATTCTGACCCAAAAGTCCATGTTTCCTAAACACTATACTTCTCTGGTCACATGGCAAAGTGACTTTGAAAGGCAAGGCAAGTCACTCTGTACACTATCCATGGAAGTCTTGATTCATTCTTCGGTCTTCGTAAAGTTGGGACAACAATGTAAAGCTCTGTGTAGTACATATGCCACCTAATTAATCAAACTCAACATAGTTTCCACTGTGAAAACAAAGTACTTAGTACACGCTCACGAATCTGTCTGGTTTTGATCCCATAGATAATGGGATTCAGCATGGGAGGGGCCAGCATGCAGACATTGGCCAGTAGGATGTGGGTATGGAGAGGAACATGCTGCCCAAACCTCTGGGTAATTATGGTAAAAATGCCAGGCAGGTAAAACATGGAAATAACCCCAAGGTGGGATCCGCATGTGCCCAGGGCCTTTTGCCGGGCTCCTCTAGAAGGGAGTCGGAAGACTGCGTGAAGAATGAGACTGTAGGAGACCAAGATGAGCAGAGCATCGAGCACTACGGTGGAGATGAGGACAGACAAGCCGTACCAAATATTGATGCGAATATCAGCACAGGCAAACTTCGCAACAGCCATGTGTTCACAGTAAGTGTGTGGCAGCACATTGCTATGGCAGAAAGGCAGGCGTTTCACCAGGAACACGTCCGGGAGGATCACACAGAAACTTCTCAGGACCACAGCCAAGCCGATCCTAACAATTACCACATGACCGAGCACTGTGCTGTAGTGGAGTGGGTCACAGATGGCCACATAGCGGTCAAATGCCATGGCCAGCAAAATCCCAGACTCAGCAATGAAGGTAGCATGGATGAAGAAGATTTGAGTGACACAGCCATCGAGAGAAATTGCTCCAGCACGAAACCAAAATATGGCCAGAGCCTTGGGCACAGTGGTAGTAGACAGGATGAGGTCAGCCGCAGCCAGCATGCAGAGGAAGAGGTACATGGGCTCATGGAGACTGCGTTCAGCGATGATTACAAGGATGAGAATGATGTTTCCAAAAAGGGCCACCAGGTAGGAAATGAAGAAGGGGAGAGAGGTCCATAAGTGCTGCTCTTCCAGGCCAGGGATGCCCAACAGAATGAAGACAGAATGGCTGGTTCCTGTGTAGTTAAAAGGTGCCATGCCCAGCCCAGTATAGGGTATGACAGTCACTTCCTTCTTCCCAAAAAGCTGAATGGGGTTGAGAAAGAGAAAATAGGACATTTTTCACTGGCTAGAATGGCAAAAAGCATTCTGGTCAGCAATTGTGGCAACCCCATAACAGGTCTCTTGGTGAAGAGATGAGGACAAATCCTCGCATTCTGTCTACTATATAAACAACAATAAGTTGCTGTCCTGCCCTACGTTTCTCTAGTCATATGACTCTGAGGGAAAGATGGGGTCAATTGTTTTTAAGACAGATCATCCCACTCTAGAAGACCACAGCTCTGAGATGTGGATTGATCTAAATAGTTACAAGCTATGGAGAGCAAGTTGGAATATTGCTTCTCAAAAGAAAAGTTGTAGTGATGTTGCCTATCAGTTCAACTGGCACACTGGGCACCAGCTTTGTTCAAGGGATGGATATTTGAAAAACCGACAAAAACTAAGTACGGTATCTATTTACATAAAATAAGCAATGTATAAGAAAAAGCCTAGCCTGGGAAGCTCTGGGAAGAGTTCAGAAAATGCTTCCTAGAAGTGCTTCATGACCTTAATCTTGAAGAATAAGTAGGACTTGCCAAAGTAGAGAGGTGTGATAATGGAGGAACATGAGCCACATCGAAGACATCTCAAAGGACTCAGTAAGGGCTTGCATATGACTCCAAGGCTTTAGAATGTGTACTGAAGTAAAAGGGGCCACTGGAGACTCATTGCTGGGGGAAAAGGGAAGTTGCAAGGAGAACACTGAAACAGCTTTTGAAAATGGAAGTAAGAGTCCAGAGAGGACATTAAGGGAAGAAGTCTTGTGCACATCACACGCTGTTGCCTGAGATATCCCCTTTGACTTTGGGCATCTATAAAGGCCAGGTAACTGCATGGTAGTAAATACGAGAGTTATCAGACCTGTTCCCTAAACGCTGCCATGCTATTTACACATCTTTATTTCCACCATCGCCAGCCTCTCTTCTTGCAAATGCAGCCCCTTCTCCTTTTTTTTTCCACCGTGTTGTTAGAAATCAAACCCAAGGTATTGTGCACACTAGGCAAGTGCTCTACTACTGAGTTACAGCCTGGCAACACCTAAGTTGTCCTTGTTTCTTGAGAGCTGCCTGTGATGTGGTGGTAGTGGTGATGGGGTGTGATGATGGTGGGTGTGGTGGTGGTGGTACATACATGCTAAGCATGTACTTTACCATTGAGCTAAATGCCAAGTTTCTCAATATTTCAGCAGATATTGAAATTCCGACAGGGGAATTTGTATCATTTCGTAGTCAATCAATACTGTCCATCTAAGCTCCCTATCTCCTACCTTCTTTGAGATGCAAGATTCTACCACTGAAACATGAGTGGCTACCCTACCCACCACTGCCCTCCTTGGCACACTGACTTGAACCTTTGTTTCTCCCTATGATCTTTTGCAGTTTCTGAGTCTGAACTGATGGACGGGCTAAGGAATGGTGGATAAGTGTGCATGTTAATTAGCTCTCTTTTGAAGTGCTGTATCAGATGCGTAGAGAAGAGACGGTGGAGTGAGCAAGGATCAGTTATGGCTGGCTGTGCTCGGGGCTTTGTGTCTCAATCACCACAGCTAAGGTAATGGTGGTAGCCTTTCCATTTCACTGATAGGAGAACAAACAGAGCAAAGGTCACCAGGCTATCTAAATGGTAGGCTGAAAACTGGATCCCCAGAACAGACTTGATTCCATTCCTGTCTGTCCTAATCCACTCTGCCTCGATTTATCAGACTATTATAACACTCAGACTTCTTGTTGAAGGAGGAAGTTAGCATTAGAGCCCTCACTTCCTCTATCCTCCCTTGGTACCTTCAT
This sequence comes from Montemys delectorum, assembly GCA_019843815.1. NCBI lineage: Eukaryota > Metazoa > Chordata > Mammalia > Rodentia > Muridae > Montemys > Montemys delectorum. The sequence goes on from JADRCD010201068.1 coordinate 8,154, forward strand.
ATAGAGCCATCTGTTCCTTTTTCTCCTCTTCGTTAGTCATTAGTGATTTCATCTTCTCCCTCTCTGGTGACTTATCCAGCTGTGTACACATGTTTCAATGTCTCGTCTCCTTTCCATTTCACAAAAGCAAGGTTTGTCCTCTGCTGCCTCCCTCCTGTCCTCCTCACATTCACCCACTGCCATCTCCCTGTAACCCAAAAACTGCCCTGCATCTCATTCTACAGAATCATCTACTGTGTCACCATCACCAAACCTAATGTCACCTTTCATTCATGTTTATCTGTAATTTTTAATTACTTACATTTCTTAATTTTGTAATAGTAATCAGTGAATGCCCGAATACCAAACATATTATTATTTCTAATCCTCACATCAAATACATGAAATTGGAGCTATCACAAATTTGTACAAGAAACTAACAGCCAAATAAATATTATTTCAAACAATCTGTTGGTAGTCAGTCTAATATCCAAGTTCAGGTAACATCAAGCTTCCTTTAATTTTAAAAGCCTTCATTGGGCCATCAAGATGACCCGGTGTTAGAAAGACATCAAGCCTGATGACATGACTTCAGTTTCTGGAATTCACATAGTGGAAAGAAAGAACTGACTTCCACAAGGTTTTCTATAACCTCTACATGTCATGGCATATACATAACTGCACACACATGCACACCAAATAAATAAATAGTATACAATCAAAATATTTCAAAAACCTTCATTCCCTCATAATGATCGCCCAAACCATCCATCCCACCCCCTACAAATTCTAATTGTTATGCTACAACTTCAGAGATGTGGTTGATAGTGATAGAGGGAAAATAATGTGAGCATTGGATTCACACTGTCCTATATTATGTTCAACTCCTTCTCTACCAGCTGTGTACATAGACATGCACATGCATACACATACACTCACACACACACACACACACACACACACAGAGAGAGAGAGAGAGAGGCGTGTATGCACACATACACACAGGCATGCACACACATGCATAAACACACACATGTGCACATACATACATACACACACACAATGCATATACATGTGCACACACACATTTTCACCACATTCCTTCTGATAGTCACCATTACATGTGTTCACTCACAGACATTCTTATCAAGCAGTGACACTGACACACATTTTCACAGTTCATACAGTAGCCCTTCACTATGACCCTACACACGCACAGTCAGGCTTCCCCCAAACTTACACAGATCACCATTCACTGTGTCAAGCTCACTCTCACACACATCCTAAGTTACTTGTGTGATGACTTACATGGGTCTTATCAGCCCATCCCCAGCCAACATTATGGCTTTCCTCTAAACTGAGAGCATCCTCTGGGAGCTGAGGGTTGAACTACTCCCTTACCCCTGCCTGTAGCATCCCTGTCCTCTTACATGTACCACAAAAGAGAGCACTCGAAACAGATAACTCCTAGGGCAACATAGCTGCTTCTCTAGTTCCATTTTGAACTTCATGAGCTTGAGTCAGACACTCAAAATATGAGTTCTGGGAGGGTTGACAGTTCAAAGACAGCTTGGGTTACAGGAACAGAGCTTGTCTAAATACACAAAAACAAAATCAAAACTGTAAATGCTGGCTGAGAAGTTATTCCAGGGGTCATCAAACTACAGGCTTGGGTCAAGTCTCGCCCACCTTCAGCTCTTAAAAAGTAAAGTTACATTGAACACAGTCATTTGATCCATTTGCATGTTATCTACAGAGTTCTTAAACTGTCCTATTTATTTATTAAAAGACCATCATGAGTGAGAAATGTAAAGTGTAGTCACAAGCTACATCAAAATCATAAAACCAAAGACACCTTTCTCCTAGCACTATGTAAGTATGCAATCCATAACTCTCCACTGATACTCAGGCAAGAAACTCTAATTAACTCAGTGAGTCACACACAAAATGAAAGCTTGACAGTAAAAGGGGGGCTTGCAATTAATCTTACTTGTTTATAGCAGCTTTTTGTAGTGTAGAATTTACTAATTCATATGGGAAACCTAAAAGTTCTGAGCCATCACAGGACAAATCTCCAAGCCCACTGCTCAAGGCTAACCTCGTGCATATTATTATTTATCCAGACTTCAGAATGGAGCTCTCTAGAGTTGTGAGTTCAGAGAAATGAGTTCAGAGGTCAAGAAGCAGTTGCCACATCTCTCCCTCCACTCTTGTTCTCACTAAGCCTCACAACTTGCACGAGGACAACTGGACTGACCTCTGGCTGTTCTCAGACAGTATCACTTTGCCTCCCCACCTTCCTCATCCTCACACTCACACTCTCATAGCTCATGCCGTGGGCAGAGGGCACAGAAGCACCAGGCTCTGACGATTAATACCAACACACATCTCTCCTCACCACAACTGTCAGGCTCTGCCTGCATTCACGCTCCATCTTTATCCCAGAGAGTCCACACAGCAGAAGACTACCATGGCCAGTATGCCACTGTGTGGGAGGACCTGAAGAACAAAATCTCCTTTCTCTGAGCATCCCCAGGGACCATGAGCTAATCCATATGAACTTCTTCTCCCCTAGGATCTCCTCTACAGCAGGAATACTCTAGAAAACCCTTAACTCTTTCATGACATGGATGCTGGGAGCCCATAGCGTGAGGGCTGCCATGTTGGATGAGATCATCAGAGGACAGGAACTTAGCCGGAAACCTTCTGAAGGGCCCCAAGCTTCATCCTGCATAACCCTCTTAGACCCTGACTTTTAAAAGGCAAAGAAACACTTTAAGCATTGGAATTTTGTTTATCTTTTCAAACGTTTGTTGCTTGTTTGTTTGTTTGTTTCACCCAGTCAAACAACATTGACTTACTGCTACGTTTGCAGTATCATAACAAAATGTCAAAGAAAGTCAAGTCCACTTAAAGTATATTTGCATTGTTGTGTTTGTATATAATAGCAGCATCTAGGAATTATCAATAAGACATCTCCATCTTATTGATAATAATCTCTCCCAACTCTTTCTCTGCTATTTTTGGGCATTCACATTGTACACTGTCTACCCAGCATGTTCTGGCTGCTTGTGGGTGATAAATGTCAACCACACAGCTTCTTTCTTTCTCCTGCTTTAGGAAACCATGCTTATTTTTTTCATTAGATCTTGTTCTGTACTTTTAAGGTATTGAGCATGATGCTGTGGGCATAGAGTCAGTGACCACTGTAAGGAAAAAATGAATATCCTTCCTCTCACTTCTGTTGTTTTGTGGCAGGAATAGAAAAAAATTCACTGGTATATCAAGAAACTAAAGTGCAGCACAATTCACCACATGGCTCTGTTACAGCTGCATCTGTCTCCAGATTAGCACAATACCTCACGAAAAGTTAGTAGTCTTGAATATTTCCTGAAAAAAAAAAAGGGGTAACTGAATATTCTGCTCTGTTGGCCTACCATAATGTCTCTTTTAATTGTTTTATTTTTGAGATTATAATGTATTTACATCATTTCTCCATTCCCTTTCCTCCCTCCAATCCATCTCATATTCTCCTCTTTGCTTTCTAGGCCCCTACTCCTGAATATTTACATACCTTCTGGTTCATTCTGCTAACAGTATTCTCTGATAAATAAATTTACATAGAACTTTTAATTTTTAGCTTCTTTGTGACACACAGTTCCTTTGGGATTTGTGTGTGTGTGTGTGTGTGTGTGTGTGTGTGTATGTGTGTGTGTTATAATTTGTGCATATTGTGGGCATGCATACCAGGGAGCATTGTGCAGGTCAAAGAACAACTTTCATGATCTGATTATCTTCCACTGTGGGATCAAATTCTTTGTACTCACTGAGGCGTCACCAGCCCAACGTAACTAATGCCAAATGTCCTCTGAATTATTTGAATTAAATATGTGGTGCTCCGAAGAAGAAAACTATAACAGAAATATCTTCACTTCCATGTATTTTATCTTATTACTAATAGAAATTTTCACATTTTAATACTCTCTAGAAATCTTTTTTGCAAATAAGTAAAAAAAAAAAAAAAAAAAGCAAAAAACAAAAAAAAAAACTCCCATTGGAAATTTACTCCATGCCAGGCATCCACTTCCAAATGCAGGAATGGAGAAGACAAATACCCTCATGGAATTTATGTCAGCGTGAAATGCAGTCAACAAAGATCTGAAAAGAAAAACCTTCTAGTAAAGTCGTCATCTATGGAAATTTTGGTGCAATGTATTTAAACTGGTGAGACTTCCTGATACTTCGGAGCTGGTTTCCAGACTAGTACTTACTGACTCTCTTGCAGAAACTGCTCGTCATCTGCGACTGTGTCTTCTAACTACTGCTCAGTGCTGGCGCAGACCTGCTAGATTCCTTCATAAGCACATGCAAGATGCTGGCACGTTGGGTAAATAGTTCAATTCCTCTCTCTCTTCTTTTCCCCCAAAACTTACTGACTTATAATTGACAAATTAAATGCATGTGCATTTTGAGGTATACAAATGGATGTTTTAATATGTATGTGTGCTGGGCAGTGGTGGCACGCGCCTTTAATCCCAGCACTTGGGAGGCAGAGGCAGGCAGATTTCTGAGTTCGAGGCCAGCCTGGTCTACAGAGTGAGTTCCAAGACAGCCAAGGCTACACAGAGAAACCCTGTCTTGAAAACAAACAACAAAAAAAAAAGTATGTGCACTGAAATAACCACCATAATAATCAAAATACGCATTACCTCACATAATCCCTTTGGGTTTGGTCCTGTGGAGAGGTCTACATCTTCACAAATTTCAAGTGTCCTAGCGACACATCCCTGAACATTAGTTTTCCAAAACAAACCCATATCTCCTAACTAAGATGTTGAGTCTAGGAATACCTCCCCAGTTCCCCCTCCATCTCCCTTCCCTGCTTCTGCAAACCTGGCTGCTTTAGATTACACGGGTATTTGTCCAGATATACATCTGGCTTATTTCACCTACCATGATGCCTTTAGGTCTGTGCATGCTGCTGCAAAGGACAGGAGTTCCTTGTTTTTAAGACTGAATAACATGTTCTTGTTATGTATGCACACACATTTTTTTAATCCATTCCCCACTGTCCATATTCTCAGATGTTTCTTCCTTGGCTCTGTTTCTCTCCACTCTACTTTAGATATTCATTCCTATAATCTTATCACCTGTATATTTCCAGATTCACTAATTTCTAATATCTACTGTCTAGTCACAATTTGGATGCCCATATATTGGCCAAGTACACGTATTACATTAACATCCCCAAGACTGTACTCCATTAACATCACTATTTTCTTCTTAAGCTACCAGCTCATTCTATGTGATTTATATTCTGTTTAGTGATTTGTAATTTTTAAGAATATTTTTATTTGTCTTTGACATTCTCATATATGTATAAGATGCATCTTTATCATATCCTCTTCAATTTTCTCCTCACAGTAGGCCCTAGACCACCCCAAACATGTCCTCTTGGTTTTTTGTACATAACCTTCTAGTTCAATTACTGCCTCATGGATGTGGGGGCTACCCATATTAGGGCCCATTGACCAATTAACATGGGGATCTAGGCATCACACACACTTGGTATACCTGAGGATCTCCTCATTGGGGACAACCAAGTTTTTAGGAACAATATTTAACATTCGAATTCATAGCAGCACCAGTCGAACCCCAATGTTTTCCTGTGAAGATAAATTAAATTTTATCAAATTTTAGGTTTAGTCATTGACTAAAAAATAAGACTTAATGTTTTAGTTGGCCAGATTATTAGACAAAGGTAAATGTCATTAGTAAAAATCAACCACAGGCTAGGAAAATATTTCCCCATGTGGTTTTTAAAAATCACAAAAATAATAAAGAGGTTAAGAGTCTTGGAGGTTAAGGGCAGAAGACAGAGATTTAAAATAAGAAACAGCCAAGTTACTGGAATCAGCCCAGTTGTCCATCAATAGATGGTGGAAAAAGAAAAAAAAACGTGATGATATACACACACATCATTTTATTCAGCCATAAAAAGATGAAATCACAGAGAAGTGAATGCTACTGGAGACCATCATGTTAGGCAAAATAAGTCAAATTCAAAGAGACAGACATCTCTTTCTCTCTCATCTGTGAATCCTAAATTTTAGATGTATAAAATCACATGTATGTGACATATATGATTATGTATGTATATGATGTGAAAATCAGTAAGAACAGGAGAATGTATGGCTAGTGGGAAGGGTAAAAAAGGAAATCTAAGGAAATGGGGTAAATAGAGTGAAAGTATGTGACATATGTGAAAGAAGGTGTCTGTGGAACCTACCACTGCGTTCAGTGAATACATGACAACTAATCCATGCATAACAAACTCAAAAGAAGCTATTTTGATGAAGTAATTACAGACAACTGCAACTATGAGAAATCTTACTCTTCTCTCATCCATGATCAAAAAGACTGTATATCTTTTATAGGTTTAGTATACTGTTCCTAAACTGACCATATGAGATATGAAGAAATGGCACTGTTCTTCATACACAGCAAGTATCATACTACATGATATTGCAGGGAGGCAGCTTGTATCCCATGACCAGAAAGATGCAACTGTATACAGGACTAAATAAGCAGAGAGACATACTCAGCTTACCAATTATGTATCAGTTTTCTTTGTTTTCCTAAGGTTCGTTAATATCTATTTAAAAAAAAAAAAAATCTAAAAAGCCAACAATAAAAATCAAGAAGAACATCTAAGTGAATAATAACAATATTTTAGATTGAAGAAAATATCCTATGATTATGTGGGAATTGAAAAGTCAGCCTTAAGGTATATGATGATTGCTAGAGGCTGTGAGGGGGAATGAGGAAGAAGGAGCTGGCCAGTGCATGCCGTTTCCGTGTACTGAAACATCACATTGAACACCATTAAAATGTATGATAAGTGAGTGGGGTTTTTTTCTTTTTTTTTCCAAGACACGGTTTCTCTGTGTAGCCCTGGCTATCCTGGAACTCACTCTGTAGACCAGGCTGGCCTCAAACTCAGAAATCCACCTGCCTCTGCCTCCCAAGTGCTGGGATTAAAGGTGTGCACCACCACTGCCCGGCACAAGTAAGTGTTAATAAAACAAAAAATATGATAACATGAATAATATATGCTCATAAGTTTAACAGTTTAAATGTCAGAACCAGTTCTTTGAAAATCATAAGCTCAAACATGAACTAAGAAAAAATTAATTATTTTAATTTCTTTTAAATATGAAAAAATTAATTTGTACTTTACAGATGCCAGTAAAGTACATTTTCAGGTCAGAGAGTTTAATTGGAAATTTTTATGAAACAATTAAATAAGAATTAATAACAAATATATAGAGTTTCAGCTAATGTATACTAAAAATATCCATAGAGGTTAATATTTTATGCATGAGGGTAAGTCCACATAGCTTTACTGAGAAGTGTTGTAGAATAAAATCTAACTTAGTCACATGAATAGTAGGAAATATATTTAGAAAATATTATTACTGAATGTGTCTATAAGAAAGAGTAGGTGATTTTTACAATGATTTTTCTATTATGTCATCTGGTATGGGATGGGTGACAATTTTGCAGAAAGAGAGAAGGTTTGTCAATGCACTACTTCATGTTAAGATATATAGTGCGATTGTCTGTCGACTTGTTGGCTCACCTGTGTTGTCTCTGAGGATCTGAAAGAATGGGGCAGATTGCAGTCTAATGTTGTACACAACATTTCGTCAGGTTCAGTGTACTTTTATGCATGAATGTAACAATGGGAGTAAGATTGTTTGAGTTCAGAAGAAAACATATAAATAAATGCCAGTAAGCACATACTTAATATTAACAGAATAGTGCTTTCCTAGAACTTTCTCAGGACAGATCATTTAAAATACAACTGTCTGGGACACACTGTAGATTATATTTAGAAAAACACAAAAGCACAGAAGGCCATATCCAGATTCAGGGCGCACTGTCTAGATCGGATTGCATAGCTATGATCTGACATTGAGCAAGAATAAATATGTCTTATAAATTAAATGTAAATGTTTGTCACAGGAGGCACAAAAGCACATCCAAGAACAGTTCAGGGAACAAGATGCACCTGAGGGTGAAAGGCACTCTGCCTTTTTCCTCAAGCCTCTCTCTCAGTTCACCAAGGCATTGTTCCACATGAGTCATTTTTTTGACTGTGTCCCTACAATTGGCCATTGAATATATTATCCCAGTGGCATACCTTCCCATCAATAAAGGGAGAAAGTGTGATAGCAGTGTGTCACGAAAAGTAGAGAAGACAGCAAAGACACAACTTTTTCAAGACGTTTTGTTGTGATGGGGCAATAAAAAGAGGGGAAGGAAGGTGGAAAGTGAGGAAAGACAAAGAAAGTGAGTGGATTGAAAAAGATGCATTTAGCTCTATACCCCATTTTTTAATAGGGTTATTTGGTTCTCTTGAGACTGACTTCTTGAGTTCTTTGTATACATTGGATATTAGCCCTCTATCAGATATAGGGTTGGTAAAGATCTTTTCCCAATTTGTTGGTTGCCGTTTTGTCCTATTGACAGTGTCTTTTGCCTTACAGAAGCTTTGCAGCTTTATGAGGTCCCATTTGTCAATTCTTGATC
>JADRCD010201070.1:0-15022 GCA_019843815.1 Montemys delectorum
CACTTCTCTGTATCTTCTTTTGTATTTTTAAAAAAGTAAAATGTGATTCTGAAGGTAGGTCTTTGGGTTTCACCAGATTGCTATCAAAATTCATGACTCAAAATCAGTCAACAAGCTTCTTTCAGATTTTAGAGAAATTTACATCAGTGAGGTGTTCTAGTCTTACTGTGGGAAAAAAAAATCATTCTCAACTGCACAGAACTTTGATTATATTGGGGTTTCATTAAAACTTGTTATGTTACCTATATTTTTCCATATATATGCTCATGTTTCTATAAAGTGCATTAATGTACTCTTTTTTTGTTTTTTTGTTTTTGTTTGTTTGTTTTGTTTGTTTGGTTGGTTGGTTTTGTTTTTGGTTTTTTCAAGACAGGGTTTCTCTGTGTTGTCCTGGTACTCACTCTGTAGACCAGGTTGGCCTCGAACTCAGAAATCCACCTGCCTCTGCCTCCCAAGCGCTGGTAATGTACTCTTTTATGAGTACTTGCTAAACATGTCCTCTGCTTCTGCTGCTGAGCCAGGTACTGAGATCTACAAATGGGAAATAACTCATCCTCTCTGCTCTCAAAAGGGATTTGAGTTAAGCAGAGTCTACGAGGCTACAATGTAACAAAACAAGTGGAGAATTAAAGTCCTTCTAAATACTCAGGTGCTAACAATGGGTGCCAAAGATGAGTTTAGAAAAAAATAAAAAGACAACCATATGGACCCCAGATGTTGAGGAGGCTAATGTGGAGTTGGAAGGCAGGGTTAGAGTTCCAGTAAACAAAGGAGAGACAGTTCTCATTGCTAGGCAGACAGGAGATACACAAGCTGAACAGAAGCAGTCATACTCCGTGCACTCATCCTGGTTTATTTTTATCTGAACACTCACAGCTGCCTACCATGCTTCTATTGGCCCACTTCAAATATATCTCAAATGAAAATACAATACAGGAACAATTATTTCCTCCTAGGACAGTGGTTCTCAACCTGTGTGGGTCATGACTCCTTTGGGGTAGCGTATCAAATATCCTGCATAGCTTATGTTTACATTGCAATTCATAGCGATAGCAAAATTACTGGTATGAAGTAGCCACAAAATTAATTTTATGGTTGGGGTGGTCACATCATGTGGGACTGTACTACTAAGGGTTCCCAGCATTAGGAAGGTTGAGGACTACTGCTGTAGCATGTATCCAGAGAATAACAGATAGTACCTTCTACACAGTGGATATGGTAAATACCTGTTAAAAGGAAGGATAGCAAGCAATAAGGGAAGGAAGGATGGAGAAGGAAAAGGATGAGGAAAGAGGAGAGAGGAGTCTGTATATACATGGAAACAGGGACCCAAAACCATCAGATGGAAGCAAAGTGTATAGAGAGAAGACAGAACACACTTAGACCACAGCCAGTACTGGGAGGCTTTGAGTAGGAAAGCTATAGGGAATTGTGGTAGTGAAGTACTTTCACATTGAAGTAGCCAACACAGGTCTGAGAACATATGGAGGACTTAAAACAATGTTAACTCTTTCTTTGTCATTGTTATAGGTTGCGATGGCCTAAACCTCATCTAATTACAATAGCTGCTTCACTTGAGGTATTTGAAAGTTTAAAAAAATAAAAAATGCAGTATAACTCTTTTCCTTAGAGAGTCTTTACCCCATGGACTCTCCAGGGTTAGCTTGGGGGTTTTATACTGCAGCTTGGCTTTCAGCTCCCTGATTTCTACAAGTGGTTCATTTACCACTTAAGTCAACCTTTATTAAGAAACGGGCATGATGATTAGCAGTTATAATGCCCAACTTAGAGAAATTCAGCTTAATAACATGTTGGAGTTGCAGAATGGGTGATATGTGTTTAATATGGCCCCTCCCTGATTTCTCCCAGATTTCTGCTGAATAATCCTTAGTTATTTACTTCTTTGAGGGAAGTTTCAGTAGAGCTACCTCAAGATATCTGTGTTATTCTCTCTTCTAAATGTCAGATTCTGGATTCTATAGTGCAAGTATTCAATGAACATGTTTAAAAGGAAGAAAGGGAAAATGAATTTATGGCTGAATTGCTTGAGCTGACCATTTATGTTTGTATGTATATAAAGACCATAGGTATTCTACTATATGATTTTTTAAAATCTCAGTGTATAGAATCATAGGATAATTTAGAATCATAGTGATACCTCCAATTTTTACATTAGTTAATAAAAAGGAGGATTGTAAATTCTATCTTAAGCAACTAAAGATGAACTTTTACACATATCTGTGGTGAAAGGTTTCTTAGTAGTGTAATTTGTGATGAAGGGGTGGTTTAGGAAAAAGTCATAAATTCAGAAAGTAAAGGATCTAAATGTAGGTACCAATCCTATTGACTTTATCCCTTTTACTTTAATTATCACAGAAAAGGGAAATCCCCAATAGGTTTACCATGGTGATGAGAAAGTTTTTTTTGAGACTCAAATGAGATTAACATGGGATTTGCCTTACAGATGAAGAGAAACAGTCGTTACTCATATTTCCCCAACACACCAGATAATAACTCTGGGCTATGTGCAAAGATTAACCTTGTCTGTGGTAGACTTGCATAAATAATTGCCCAGCTAATGGATCCTGGAACATTGACCTGGTGTTAAATTTTTCTATTGTGGGACTTAAAAATCCCACATTTCTGGTCTTTTAAGTCCATCGTAACCCTTACCTCTAAGTGTATACTATTATTACTAAGCACCTTGTACACATTATTACTAAGGATAAAAGAGGAAAGTGTTTAGCATTCAGTGTGAAAGTCGAACTGAAGCCCAGTTCTTGGGTATGAGGACAGCGTGCCTTATAAAGAAAACATAGGTGGATTTCATTATTATCTGCAGTTCTGATGGTGCGGGATTGGAGATGCAGAAGTCAACGAGGAAGCGTGAATTGTCTCGTGGATAGAGAGTATTTGCAGACACCAGCATTCTGAAGACAATCAGGTGAAGCCACCTTGTCTCTCTTCCCTTGCCTTATTTCATCACATTGCATGACGGAACATGACTATTAAATAGTGTGTGCACGGGTTACCGAGAGGGCTCGGTGGGTTAACTGCTTGCTGCCCAAACATAAGACCCCACATTTGGATCTCAAACATCCTCATACAAGCAAGACCCAGCAGCACATGCTTGTAACTCTAGTGTTGGGTTTTGGTGGGCACAAGCAGATGTTGAAAACTCACTGGCCAGCTGATGAGCTACAGGTGAAGCAAGATACCTGTTGTAAAAAAAAAAAATCAAAGAAGAGTAATATAGGAGGAAAATGTAAGATTACCAATGGCCTTAACAGGGGTATGTAAAGGCAAGCATACTGGCACATACACATGTAGTCACATACACACACACACACACACACACACACACACACACACACGAACATGGATTGTCATAACCCTTAGACTAGAGCATGCATCTCTCAAATGGAGTGAATTATTGCATTAAATCAATTAATCCACCAAAATGTGTTAATATTTCTAGATCATCAAAGAGTACATTATCATGTAGCCTTAGAAAGATGTAAAGTAACATCAATAAATATCCAAAACAGATAGATTTGCATTTGTCAGCCTATCTTCCTTGACCAGTACAGACATGGTTGCAAATGCCTTTGAAGTGCGCGCGCATGTGCGCGCACACACACACACACACACACACACACACACACACGTGCACACACACGTGCACACACATGCAGACACATATACATGGGAGCATGGGTGGATCAGGTACTGGAAAAATTTACACTTGCCCATTAGCTGATGAATGGAAGTATTAAAAGAGCAGATGGAGACCCATAGTCCTTGTAAGTGAAAAGCTAGGGACTGCTTGAGAGCACCAGAGAACACAACCAGCATAGTGGGAGGCATCAAGGTACTTGACTTATGAATGGCTCTGTGTCAATCAAGCACTTTGATAGCTGCTTTAAGTGTTGGCCAGTGTTTTCCCAGAAAGCTTCGCTGAATACCTCTATCAGCTAACAGAGGGGGAGAGGGGTCACCAGTGATATTGGGAAGGCACTGTAAATAACTCTGGCAAACAGCAGAAGAAATGGAAGAAAGAGGCATCAGGTGCAGTGTAGGGCCACAACCCAGAACACACCTTAAGTTTCTGCTTTTCTTTGCCTTAGTGTTAAATGCTATAGGAGTCATTTGCTCCTTAAGTTGTTGCTCTTCAGTTTCTATCTTGTCCTTCACATTGGTAGATTTCACAATTAATCCAGTGTTCAAGATAGAAAAACAGAATTCTCATACCTGCCCATTTTAGATGTGTCCTCCATGTAGAATATTTATGCCAAGACCCTAAACACAGAAACAGGGTGGCTTCCTGGGTACCAAGGAAGAAACAAAGAATCAGTGTTCATAGTGTCTCCACATGCATTCCTACATGAGTTTCTCTGTTTAGCCTTTTAAGCAGCACCCTCATTTAAGGGCATCTGACTCCTAAGTTAGCAGTCGGGAAGTTAGATCACTCGGGAAGTTAGCTAGAAAAATGCAAACGACAATTTATTATTACTTCTAGGGAGGGATGCTTCCCATATCTGAAATGTTATGAATGAATTGGCCTTTCATATGGAGGAAATCCTACATACAAGTTCTTCTAGAGTCATCTGACCTGCACGAAGGGAAGAGTGATTTAGGTAAGGTCATTTGGTTGTGATTTTGATGAGTATGAATGAAATCAACTCTGTCAATAGATAATGTAGCCATCCTTTTCTCCTGGCATATAGGCTAAATGAAAGAGTATGCAAACAGATTATTTCTTACACAGGTAAAGATTTTAAGAGAAACCAAAGCTTTTTCTCAATATGTCTTGATATGTATGTGTTGTTAAAATTCCAAACTCTATAACTTTAATGCCTCACCCGAAGGTCTGATTCTAAGCTATTAATTTGCTATCATGTTTTGGGGGAAGTTGTCAAGTTCAAATTTTTTTTCTTTCCTCCATAGCTGCAAAGTGTGCACACATTTGAATTATGACTTTCCTACAGGAACTAACAGCTGTATGTGCAAATCATGCATATAAATCAATTACCAAGGCCTATGTACTATAAATGCACCCATTAATTAAGCAATGTCAGATGCTATGAACCATGAAGTTCATTACATCTTTAGCATTCAAAACCAAGAATTATTTGAAGAAGAAATACTAAGTTTACCTAATAGTTAATGAAATTAAGGCGGGTTGTTGCCAACATTCTTATTTTATGCCTAATTCGATGTTTAAATGTTTATGAATAAAACACTAACTGCTGAAAGCCGATACGTTGAAATGTAATTACTGGTAAGTTATAACGCACTTGAGGACTCATTATACCAGACTTGGGAGTTTCAAGATCACTAGTGTAACACACTCTCCAAAAAAACATCGAGTTTTTATGGGCTAAAAGCTGGAAAGACATAAATGCTGTTGAATTTGTCCTGACTGAGTGGAAATTTTGATGATCGCTGCGCTATGATTTATGAGTGTAACATTTTCCAGTCATTACGTGGTTGCGGTTCAGCATTGTGACATGATTTGCATATGTGAATATCCCAGCAAATTAGCTTCTGATGACTGCTGCATCTGCCCGGGTAAGAGGTCCTTATCTTTAATGCAGAGCAGCGGCTGCTACAAAGAGACCTGGATGGAGCAGAATTGTTCAGTCCTGTTTCCCTTTGAAATAAATAGTCAGTGACTCGACACACATGGGTTCAATTTCGGGGATAAATATATGCTTGAAATGAGTAGGTTTACACATCTGTAGACATTTTAATATCCCTTAAGTTGTCTGCCTCACAAAGACTTCCTGGATGGTTCGGGGAAGCCTGACACCTTTTCCCACACCCCTTCGTCTGGGCTTGGAAATCCCATGGCTCTCTGTCTGCCCCCAGTAAATTGCCTCTTGCAGCCTCCTACATCGAAACCATACTCACTTGTGACTTAGGGAATAAGAACTCATATTAGTATATACATGTGCATTTGCTATATGCTTGCACACATGCTACCAATATCCCAAGGTTAACCTGCTCTCATTAACTCTACCGATTTCTGCTTGATTCTAAGAGTTAAATAAAATACTGCTGTTCCCACAATTCGATTTCACAAATAAGATTTGAATTTTTGAAGTCTCACATTTCACAAATGTGATCAGGTGTTTTAGCATATTTTAATTCACTCTTTGAAAATTTCATACAATGTATTCTTATAATATTTGCCTCCTCCTATACCTCATCTTATTTCCTCCCAGACCCATCCCCTGCACCATCTCCTCCAATTTTGTGTCGGATGTAAGGCCATCCACACCCTATTGGGGGTCATAGCCTTAAAGCAGATTGACTCTTCCTTTCTTATAAACTTTCAAATGTCAACAGCTATTCAGCTAAGAGGTGGGACTTAGAAGCCCCTTCTCACTCCGTGTGGAGTGTTCAGTGTCTTGATCTTGTGCAGGTTTGTGTAGGCAATCAGAGCTGCTGTGAGCTCATGAGTACAAAGGTCCCATCATGCCCAGCAATGCTTGTCTTCATTCCCCAGAAGACTCTAATAACATTTTGAGGAAAAATAAAGGTTAGGTGAAGGTATTTTTCTAAGCCTTTCTTCCCTCTCATGTTAGCTGTCTAGCTACAAGTTCTCAGTACATACCCACACCTGACCTCAAATTTGCAATCCTCCAGTCTCCTTCTTACAGACCTTGAGATTACAAACAAGTTTGTGTCACCATAGAGCAAATTTAGGTGCCTTTCGTAACCAGATGACATATTATTTTATTTCTGACTCAGAATCTTCTATTTGTTTTTTTGTTTTGATATTTTCCAGATATGGGCCTTGCCTTTTCTTTCTCATTTTATTACTCCAAAATAATTTTAAGTAAAAATTTCCTGTTTGTAACACTAAAACTCATAAAACTCTTTAAATGGGGTTTGATGTCTATACTTTAAAGTTGTCTAATTTTATGATTATCTGGGAGATTGTTTTTTGTTTTGTTTTTTTTGAGACAGGGTTTCTCTATATAGCCCTGGCTGTCCTGGAACTCACTCTGTAGACCAGACTGGCCTCAAACTCAGAAATCCACCTGCCTCTGCCTCCCAAGTGCTGGGATTAAAGGCATGTGCCACCACCACCCGGCGGGAGGTTGTTTTTAAAACCATAGTTTTGTTTTGAGACAAAATTTTACTGATACATCCGAGGATGTACTTGAACTCACTATGCTGCCTACACACTCAAATTTTTAACCCTCCTGTTTCAGCCTCCAGAGTGCTGGTATTATAGATGTGCGCCACTACACTTGACATGCTTACTTTAACTATGCACAATAGTTCTATTTTGTTATTCCTTTTTAAATCTACTCCTGGAAATACCTCACTTCTCAAAAGTTATTTCATCTCATCCCTCAGATAAAGTCTCCTTTATAAGGAATGTGATATATTTCCCCATGCGTTGGTCTAGTTACTAAAGTCATATAGACACATTGGAAGATCTGTGTTACCTCCGACGTGCTCACGGGAAACCACACAGCTCTCACAAAAGAGTAGTGCGTCTCAACTATGTTCTTTGAGTGGAAACTTAAACTATGCTAAATCAATATTTCTGTAGAGTTGATGGTGTCCTAGCTACAAACCATAGCACATGATAGAAGGATCAAGGGCCACTTGGTCCCTGACTTGTGTCTTATGCCAACCAGAGTCATGCAGAGTAGGATCCATGTTCTTTATATGGTGACTCACTAGACCCGGTTCCATGGGCAGTAGTAATGCCTCCATGTTCGTTGATGGCTTGTGCTGCAGAGTATTAATGAGAAGTCCCTGTTTGATTTTGCCATAGCCTTGAACACTCTTAAGAGGTAAGGAGAAAACAAAATCCAACATAAGCCTGATCCAGTTTTAACATGTGCCCTGGTAGCCAGGTTTTGGTAGGAAGTTCCTGTCTTCCCCGCCACTCTATTATATAGAATGTCTCTCACATTATCAGCAAGCTGGTTCATGGAACCTAAGAGCAGCAGCATGACCATGAAAATATCAAAGTCTGCACTTGGTTTGCAAAAGTTCTTTATAAGGGCATTTAGGGAATTTAAGTTATTAATAAAATGAAGTCAAAAGTATTAGTAAAACAGTCTTCAAAATAATGTAAGTTATATTAATTGCAAGGTTATTAACATGCATACACTTTTAACAGTCATCTCATCAAATTAATTTCAAAGATGTTAAATTCTTACACTGCTGTGAGTGGGGCGTTGGGATGTTGGTTCATGCAGAAGGAATTATGTTGAACAATTGCTTGAGACCAACATTTGGCAAGAATCACAGCAGGCTCCAAGGGGATCTGATGGCAAAACATTTGAAATGTTTAATCAGGTGAGTTATTTGAGGAGGGATAACTAAGATCCCTACTACCAGTCAAACATTGCTCTCTGTCATGGTTGAATGACTGGTGAGGTTGCTATAAATCTGAGAGAACTGAGCATCACCACCACCTGGAAGCTGACTTCAAAACCTTCCTTACTAAAGTCAGACCATGGAAAATTATGACCCAAGTCCCCACCAATAACATTTGTAAAAGTCTAGATTGGAATTTTTAAAAGTTTGATACATGCTTTGTGTTTCATTATGACAGAGTTCTCTACCACTTGGGGCACAATGAGGTAACATTACTTTTTACAAATAACAAAAACTGAGAGATGGAAGACAGCTACTTATGTACTGAGGTTGAATCTTCAATGTCCCCCAAAGGCTCATGCTTTGGATGTCTGTTTCCAAACTGGTAGTGATCTTTTGGGAAGCTGCGGACTCTTTAGGAGACAGGGAATAGGTCTGTCAGAAATATAGCACTAGGTTAGGCCTTTGAAGGTTATATCCAGCCCCTGGTTCCCACTGCATTCCCTGTTTCATTTTCATGTTTCCTCTGCCAGGATGGATTAGAAAACCTTCTGAAAGTTTTCTCAACATGGACTTTTCCTCTAAGGAGTTTCTGTTGGGAGTTGTGATCCGCAGTGATGAAATGTCTCATAAGATTCTCCCTAAATGGTAGATACTGACTTAAGTATGAAACACATAATATTTCATACTAAACTGATCTTATTTACATGTTCAGGAAAAGTACCTATTAAGGTCTCATATGGGGTATAATTTTAGATTGAAAGACAAAAAAAGTTGAGCATAAAACTCCAAAATGGAATTTTTTATATGACAAGATATCATCTAAAACAAAGCTATAACTAAATATTACCCTTCCGTGGGTATAGTAGCTTGTGTCCCTGATCCCAGCACAGGCTGAAGCAGAAGAAGGGTTATGAATTTGAAGTCCAGCTGGGTTACGCAGAAAGTTCCAGACTAGCTCAGTTTATATAGTGAGAGCCTATCTAATAAAACTTGAGAAACTAAAAAGAAAATGTATGTTTGGTCCTTGTATGCATAAGCTCTCTATAGTTTCCCTGGAAGAATCCCATCATGCACCAAGCAAAGGCCTTTCAGCAAGTGACATAGTCAGTGAGTGGTAAAGTGCAAAATAAAAAGTAAACATGGTTGTTAATGATTATCATCTGTTTAAAAAGCATTCTGGAGAAGTCACTACGTATTCAAATATTAGTCTAGGGGACTCTAGGGTAAAGTGTCACTTGTGATCTACACAGAACACTCATTGCTTAAAATAACATCATCAAAACTAGTATTTATAGTCTTCCCATTGTATATTTTACAGAAAAATATGCTGCACATGGATAATACTAAGAGTCAAAAATTGAGATCAAATAGAGCTTGGAGCTTACTTTGTCAAAGATATACATAATTTTTACAGATTAAAATATGTTGAATATTTATGATATTTTGTGAAAAATATAGCAAGGAGATTATTTATTTAAAATAACAGAAGTCACTCTAGCCTCCATGAAAAGCCTCATTAGTTTTTCTTTGATAATTAGCTATAACTGCATCAAAAATTATTAGCTAGAATAAAACAAAGGCTCTCTGCAAAGTGAACCCCCATGAATACTTATTGTGAGTAAATTAAATTGAAAAAGCCTTGATTAAGCAATATACACCTAATTTCACACAAAATGCTGATTTCTCCCCAAAGGACAACTATAGGCTCCATTAAAAATAGGAGAATTTCATGTGAATATCAATTAATCAAAAACTGTATACGAATGGAAACTCCAACTAGATTTCGAAGCTTCTACCGCCGTGTGTCTTTTAAAAATGAGATGGATTAACAGCAATGCTACGCATCTCACAGCAACCCAGTGGACAAAGCTGAGGTCTACAAGTCCATCCTGTGAGTTTATGCCCTTACAGCCGCCTTGGTCACAGCCTACAGTACACTTGTCTAGAGGTGACTGTGTGCATTCTAAGAAGCTGACAGTTCATAATGTGTGTTTGCTATGTGTGTGCGCGCGCATGTGCACACACACTACAGACGGGTAGGTAGGTGGGTAGGTGTGACTTTCCTTGTCATTCCACACTTTACTTACTAAAGGAGCGTCTCTCACTGAACCCACAGCTACTCTTGACTATGATCTCGCGAGCTCGCTGTCCCTGCGCATCTCTGTGTCTGCTTCCTAAACACAGCTAGGCTGCTACACCCTCCCAGGTCGCTGAATGTCAGAGACTTGAACTCTAGGCCTCAAGCTTAAATGGAAAGCACTTTCTAATATATATATATATATATATATATACACACACATATATATTTAAATAAAAAAAGTGAAAGAAAAAAAGGAATAAAAAAGAACAAAACAAAATAAAACCAGGGGTCCAAATTCACAGTAACCAGTATGCATACTTCCCAGTGTAAACACTGATAGGTTGCAGAAATCCCTGCTTAATGAGCACTCTGGACACATTATGGTGTGCATGGTTCACCAATAGCATTCATTCCTACTAGAGAGCTCTTAAGGAAAGTTTTCAGATAGATTTCAGAACTAATATGGTAATGAGTGGCAAACAGTCAGCTGGATTTGTGTAATTTAATTGATGCTCATCCTCCCAGCAGCCCTCAGCATCTTGGCCACAGTGCCCATGGCTCTGCAGTGGTCCTCTGCCCAACACCATGCTGTCTGCTCTGTTCTCTAAACTGCTGGGTTCCTTTCTCCTCTTTACAAAATAAACAGTTTAACTCCTCACAGGGCAGCAGAAATCTGCCTAGCCGATAGCTTACACTGGATAGATAAACGGTTGAATGCCTAGCCTCAGCACTTACCCTTAGATGGTTAGCCTTAGCACTGACCCCTTGGATGGCTAGCCTCAGCACTTACCCTTTGATGGCTAGCCTCAGCATTCACCTCTTGGATTTCACATCACTTATCTTCAATGCTCCTTACAAGACTCCCCCTTATAGCTTCTTCTCCTCTAATTGACAGAGTCTCAATTGACTCATAGAGATCTGCAATCACCTTAGAGATGATCTCCTGGGTAAGCCCATGGCATTAATGGGGTGGAAAGGAGGGAGTGTGTGCACAGGTGGGTGGGATCACTCCCTGGCTGAGATCCTGGACCATATGAAAACAAGAAAGTGTGATGAACACAAGTGTTCATTGTTCTCCTTTACGTGATGTGACCAACTGCTTCATGCTCTTGCTCCCAGGACTACCACAACATGATGCAGTGTGCCTTTCAACTGTGAGACAAAAGAAATAGATTCTTAAAATTGCTTCTGTCAGGATATTGTATGACAACAGCTGGTAAAGCATTTAAGACAGCACCCCCTTTAGCTTTCTACCCACATGAAAGAAATCTTTTTACATTTATTATTTATTAAGTTATTTATTTACTTTATATTCCTATTAAAGCTTCCACTTCCCCCTTTCTTCCCAGTCCCTCCCTCTCCCCTCCCCTCCCCACTTTCACCCCTCCTCCCCTTGTCCTCAGAAGAGGCAAGGCCTCCCATATATATCAACCAGCTTTGGCATATCAAGTTGCAGTGAAATTAGGCACATCTTCTACTGAGGCTACACAAGGCAGCCCAGTTTGAGGAAAGAGATTCAAAGGCAGGCAGTGTTGTCAGAGACAAACCCTGCTCCTGGTTTAGGAGTCCCATAAAGACCTAGCTACACAACTGTTAGATATGTACAGAGGTCCTAGGTCCATTCCATGCATGATTTCTGGTTGTCAGTTCAGTCTCTGAGCCCCTATGAGCCCAGTATAGCTGATTAGGTAGGTTTCTTTTTGTGTCCTTGACCCATCTAGCTTCTTTAATCCCTTCTTACCATCTTCCACAGGATTCTCCAAGCTCTGACCAATGTTTGATTGTAGGTTTCTGCATCTGTCTCAGTTGCTGGGTGAAGCCTCTCTGTTGATAGTTACGCTAGCTAGGCTCCTGTCTGCAAGTATAGCAGAACATCAGTAATAGTGTCAGGGGTGGGGACCCTCTATTGCATGGGTTTCAAGCTGTACCAGTCATTCATTGGGACTTCCTTCAAATTCTGCTTCATCTTTATCCCTGTGAATCTTGTAGGCAGGGCAAATTATGGGTCTAAGGTTTGCGGCTGGGTTAGTGTCCAAATCCTTTCATTGAAAGTCTTGCCTGGTTATAGGAGATAGCCCATTCAGGTTTCATATCTTCCACTGCTAGGAGTTTTAGCTAAGGTCACCCTCATAGATCCCTAGGAGTTTCCATTGTCCTAGTTTTATTTTACACAAACGTTTGTCATCCTATAACACAGTGGTTGGGCCTTTTGAGTTTAAATGGTTGACAAAAATAATCACAGCAGGGTGATTATGAGTCTTTAGAAATTCCTAACAGACTTAGACCAGAAATGTCAAGTGAAATTTATATAATACAAAGTGAACTATTCAACATCTCTAGTAGGTTTGAAAGAAGCCTTCAACTCAAGAACAATTTTCTTCTAAGATATGAAGATTGGATACAACACACTAATTGTTGACAATGGTTGATGAAAGGATTGGGCGACATTTTTTTTCTTGAAATTTTTATAAAAATAGAATACATTTTCTAAGTCACACATGGTGGCTCATACCTGGATCTAATTCTTGAGAGGCTGAGGATGGAAGATTGCTGTGATTTTGAGACAAGCCTAGGTTACAGAGTGTAGATTCCTATGTGTGCAAACTTCATAGAATTATGCTTCTGCTCAATACTTTTGTATTACTTAGGTTCCTCCTCCCAGCCAAAGGGTTCACATGAAGACTAATGGCAGAAAAAAACAGTTCTATGTCTCAAGGGGGTAACCTGGTCTCCATGATATTCTCGAGCTAATCATAATCTTGTCTATTGGTCATCATAAATCAAGGTTCATTTGATTTTTCAATGTCAGCAGCTCTCTTACTCATTTAACTGTTCTTAACATTCTTCAACATGTTGTAGCCCAACACTTGCAAGTGTTAGGAAGTGGAATGTGCGGCCCCAGGACCACAGAAAGACACTGTTTTGATCTACACATAGCTTCTGTCTTTTGTTGGACTTCAGTCCTCATACTGAATCAGAGAGTCTATTTTCATTCTATACTATTATGTGCTGGATATCTAGGGGAATTGCCAAGATTTCTGAAAGATGTCAAGAACACTGAACTATGCAAACAAAGAGCCTAGAGAAAGCCATCCCATAAGGCACAACCATGTTCTAATTTCTTTCTGCTTCATGAATTAGAATGTGAGAGAGAAAAAAACCATCTAGAGACATAGGAGCACACTAGGTGGAAGTTGTGGTGTACAAGAGCCCAAGGAAGAAAGACAAGGATGTCCCAAGGAACCAAAAGGAACTCAGGGGACCAAGAATGGAGAGAGTAACTAATTCATTCAGGATGAAGCTGGAGAGAAAGGTTGTGAATACCTAGACACATTTGTAGGAGGAAATAAGTTTGTGTATGAATGAATGTACAACTATTGAATGATGGTCAACTAAAGGTCTGGTGAGAAGCGGATAATGGTATTTCTTTATTTTTAGTGTGTCATCACCCTGGAAGTGCATTGAAATTGCAGTCAATAGGGCAAGGGAGAAGACAGAAGCAGAAAGAAAAGACTGGGTTTGGCAGCTACCAAAACAGATATTACTGGATTGAACTAAGGAAGTGTCATGAGGGATTAAACAAGTCATTTAGATATTTGAAAATTTGACTGAACCTTGGTGGTTCAGAGAAAAACAGATGATATGGGGATGAAGCCAAGGACTTTGAACCATTAGCTGAAAGAGCCCATGAAATGGAGTTTTATGAAGTTCAATATTTAATGCCTGGCTGGGAAGGGAAACAAAATAGCAGGAGGTACAGGGAAGGGAGGCAAGAGTCACAGGTACTTAAAGATGAAGGTATTTAGACATGTCAATACACTGTCGATGCAGTTCTGATTTGAATGCTCTGAGTGGTCAAATATAAGATGAAAAACACATCACTTAAGTTTGGTAACAGAAAATCAGTGGTGAACTTGCAACTTATATGTTATTTTCAGATATCAAAAAAAAAAAAAAAAGGACTGGAAAGATGAGTCAGTGGGCAAAGGACTTGCTATAGAAGCAAGAGAATTCTCACCATCCATATAAAGCCGGGAATAATGGCATGCATAATTCACCTCAATGCTGGGAGAGATAAGGCTATCTTGAATGGCTTATTTAGCAGCCACTTTAGTGGAAACATTGAGTAACAGATTCAGAAAGAGACCCTGACTCAACAGGAAAGTAAAGAAGAGATTGAGGAGGAAGTCTCAGGTGAACCTCTGGTATGTACATGCACACAAACAAGAAAGAGAAAAAAAAAAAAGAAGAAAAAGAACAGAAAGATGACAGTTTCAAGTTCTGAAAGAAAAGTGCAAATGCTTTTTGTCTTTGGAACAAATTTAATGGATATTGAAAGAGATTCAGTTATGAAATTCTTAGGGAAATGGGTAGATCTAGAGAATATCATTCTGAGTGAGGTAACCTAATCACAAAAGAACATATATGATATGCACTCTCTGATAAGTGGTTATTCGCCCAAAAGTTCAGAATACTCGAAGTACAATCCACAAACCACAAGAAACTCAAGAAGAAGGAAGACCAAAATGTGGACACTTCATTCCTTCTTAAAAGGGGGAACAAAATATCCATTGAAGGAGTTGCAGAGAC
>JADRCD010201072.1:0-18919 GCA_019843815.1 Montemys delectorum
TCTAGAAACCCAACCGTGTGTGTGTGTGTATGGGGGGGCTAGATGAATGAATGAGTGATACTGAGCCACACGATAGGGCACCAGACAGACACGTAGAAAGACGGGTGCTTTCTATGTAATAGAGATTACCCTTGAGTCGTGGAAGACATAGCCCGAGCAGGTATGGTATGACAGGGGCGAGAGGGATGGCCCGGCTTCCAGTGTTTGTGCTCTCTCTGTACCCTGTGAGTGTAGACTGACCCCCAAACTGAGCTTAGAAAATAGATTTGCAAGCTGCCCCGCTAAGTGACGACTGAATGAGAGGTCAGTGGGGAGAGTGGACTCCCTAACCCATCCTGACTTTAAGGGACACCAGTGTCACGACTCTAGCCTAGGGCTTTGCTTGGAGATCAGTGGACCTAGCCCAGACATGATCCACAACAGGCCTGACAGGCTAGGACAAGCCTGAATGGTAGTGTCCCGCTCATGCACCGAGAGCCCAGTAAGTTGGCTAGATGCAGCTGCTGTTCTCAGGGGCCTGCAGTCCCAGGAGGGTAGGATGAGATGCTAAGTACTGGTGCAGGCTGGGAGAGGCTGGGGGAGGGTCTCAGGGAGAGAGGCTCAACATAGAGTGTTGAAAGGAGTGCAGGCCGGTGGTACAGGGAAGGGACAAGGGGGCGTGGCTAGCATCTTCAAGAAACAGTGGGCTCGGTGGTAGACCAGAGACCACCATGGGATAAGAGGGTCCTGGGATATGTGCTATCAGTCAGCTGTGAGCAGTATGGTGTCTCTGAGCTCTGTGAATCAGGAAAAACCTTGGTGAGAGTTGGGGCTCACTCTAGGTGCCCCGTCAGAAGTAGGAGGACGGGCAGGAGGGGAGCAAGCATGGAGGAAGCTGCTGTGGGAGTTAGGGGGATAGTGGTCTCTGGATGTGCCAGAGGTTGGGCTAACCAGAGTTACTAGGACTGGGGAAGGGGCCTCCTGGAGGGGCTGAGTGCCAGAGGTTAAGAGAGACCAGCCTGGGTGAGGTAGCCAGTGCAGAGCTAGTAGCTGCCCACAGAGACTGTCGTGGGGCAGAAAGATTGGGTTCTGCTTTGAGCAAAATGATTTGGGATCCACAGTCTCCTAAGAGTCAGTGGGTCTAAGCTGACCTCCCTGACTCCTGAACTAACCAGGATCTACCTTAGAGTTCAAAGGTTAGTATCCATACCAGCACCTGGCAGCCAGGACCCAGCACCCAGCACAGCTTTCCGACAAGCAAGTAGATGCTCAGTAAAAACCAGCTGGGCATGTGGATCACAGGACACACAAAACATGGCCTGCCCCTTCCTCCCAGAGAAGGAGGATGCTGTCAAATCTTTCTCCTCCATACATAATTTAAAACCCAACACATCCATGGCGCTGTCCACAGCCTGGCTGGGCTGAGGCAGGATGGGAGACAGCGCTGGGAGCCGCAGATAAGGGCCCGCTGCAGACAGCCTGTCGCTCAGCCTATTAGACACCGCTTCAGCCCTCCCTCCCCTGCTCATTAATACACAGGCTGAATAGAACACTGAATAAAAATCAGCCCGGCCACAGACCGGGGATTGAAAGGTAACTGCCAACGGGAGGATTTGCTCCACAAAGGGACCAGCCTCACGCTTAGCAAGTGACGCTGGCCCGTGTCTCCACAGCTGCGGTTTCCAGAGATTGTGGGTGGGTGGTTTTTTTCCCTTTATTTCTTTCTTTTACCCTTTCTTTTTTTTTTTTTTAAATTTATTATCATACATTTGGAAGGTTTGTGTTCTCTCTGCTGCACGCCCACTCCTGAATTATGTGCGTGTACATGACTATGTGAATGTGACTGTGTGTTCTCTCTGCTGTGTGCTCACTCCTGTGGGTATGCACATACGTATATGCATCAGTCTATGACTCCCTTCACACGCAGCCACAGACACTGCATTTGTCTGTTCCTGGTTTGACAGGTCCATCTTTCAGAAAATAAAATATAAAATGAACCACAGCACAAGTGGATTCTGGGAAAGGATGTGTCATCATAGGAGGACTAGGAAGTGGCAAAGAGGGACCAGGATGGGGAAGAGGGGATACACAGTGGGATCTCACAAAGGCTTCTCCATCAAGGACCAGTTGGTGTGAAGTATATCCCCTCTGGTCTGCCCACACCCTCCCACTCAGGAGTTTATGAGATTGCTGGGTGTACATTGAGGGCTGCACTTATACAGCTGGGTGGCCAGTGATCACCCAGAACTCTGCTGTGAGAACTTACCCTTGAGAAGCTAGATGTCCAGATTGCCAGGAACACAGCTCAATGAGCCAAGCTTCTGGAAGAACACATGTGTGAGGTAAAATATTGGAAGAACAGGTCCAAGCACTCATGTAAGTCAGTGTGACTTTGTAAGAAACCCTCTGAAACACAAGGAGCCAGGGGAAGCCTGGGGGCGCTCACTGCCACTGAGCAAGTCAGTTTCCATTCTCTGCCCTCAGTTTCCTTCATCTGTGAAATGGGCGACTAGGATCTCATATTCTTTCAAAAAAATCGTTCTCAACCACAAAGCAGGGGCTCACTGCAGAGGCACAGAGTCTGAAGTCAGGGGAACGTCCTGCTTCCTGCAGCCAAAGCAGACAGTCAAGATTCCACCAAATGCTAGAGAGAGCTAGGGAAGAGTAGGGTCTAAGGAAGTAGACACTATGGAGAGTGGGGGCTAGGAAGTTGGGAGTACAGGAAGTGCGGACAAGGGGGAAGGGGCTACTTGTAAGTTGACAGCAGAAACATCAAGCAGGGAAGCAGGCTGCTAAGCAGCTCAGCCATCGCATGCCTGGGCATGCATCCCAAAGAAACAAAGACTTAGGTTCCCATAAAAACCTGTACAGAAGTGTTTATAGCAGTTTTATTCACAGAAGCCCAAACCGGGAGCCAACTCTCTTGCTTTTGAGCAAGTAAACAGAGGGACAAATGGAGGCAACGTCATGCTAGGGAATACTACTCAGCCAGGACAAAGACAACATAACAGCCTTGGGGCTCCAGAGACTCACACTGGGTCGAAACACCTCAAACTCTACTTCTGCACACGTGCCTTTGCTGAAGTGGAGATAGATGAACAGAAGCGGAGCAAGCTGAGGCTGCAGGAGCTCAGACGGGGAAGTGGGTGCACACAAGGGATCGCGGGGACCATGTCCCAATGGGGGTGCATTGTGCCCTGACAGTGCTGGCTCTCCCCAGGGTTAGGATGTTGTCTCTAGTGCCTGCCACGTGCCACCATTGGAAACTGAGTAGGAGCTGCAGGAGAACTCTGTGTCCTTTCTAGCCCCTGTGTGTCCACCCGTGCTTCAGATGGAAGCTTGTTTACAAAGGGTAGCCACCTACAGGGCGGTGCCTGGCAGGTAACTGGGGTGCCTGTGGACAGAGCCCTGGGTCCTATTACCTATCACCCCTAGCCTCCAGTCTCCAGACATGCCACACCTGCAATTTGGCATTCTGAGGATGTGGGGTCCTTGGCCCTGCACTGCTTATCACCAGCCTTGACTTTCCAGACGTCAGAGCCTCTCTGTACTCGTCTTGTATGACCAGTGGCCGTCCAGACCTTGTGAACATCCCAGGCTGGAAGGGAATGGGCAAGCCAGTTCACACTGAGGCAGGTCTCCCTGGAGCACTGGGACTTACTATAACTTACTCCTATGTTGGGCCACATCCCCTTCACACCCACACCCAAGCAACACTCCACCATGCCTGGCGCATCCACCTGAAACTTCCTGCATTCACAGTTGAGTCCAGAGCCCCTCTCTCCCACAGTAGAGCCACACCAAGCCTGGCTGAGAGTCCTTGAAGCCCCCAGGACTGGGAACACCCAGGCCTCACATCACTCTAGAAGCTGGGCAGACCCCAAGGGTTCATCCTAAATGGAAGATGATTTTGATAGTTAAGAAATGAGTCGGGGGTTGGGGGGTGGGACACGCAGGTTGCTGGTCAAGCATTATTTTCCCCGGTCCTGTCTCCAAGGAAGCTTTGGAAGAGAGGTGGAAGAAGGTTCGAAGATCTCCTCAGCATAAATGGGGAGATCTCATCAGCCTACCAAGGCCTGGAGAGAGAGCAGAAGATTCCTTGCTCGCTGAGATATGAGCCAGCAGCTGCCAGGGCACCTCCCCACTGAATGAGTCCTTCGTCCCACGGAGTCCATGTTGATTAGCATTTTACCACAGCAATAAGAAGTGTGACTGATAGCAGTCGATGAATTGATAGGTGATGGACAGACAGGTGAGAGATGACAAAAGGAGGGTGGAGACAGACAATAGACGATAAACAGATATACAGTTGATAGATAGTAGATAGATGGTAGGTAATTAGATAGATAGATAGATAGATAGATAGATAGATAGATAGATAGACAGACAAATAGACAGATAGATGAATGGATGATAGATGATAGGTAGATAGGTAGATAGATAGATAGATAGATAGATAGATAGATAGATAGACGATAGGTAGGTAGGTAGATAGACAGACAGACAGACAGACGATTGATAGATAGATGATAGATAGATAGATGGCAGACAGAGTCCTACTTAGGGTTACAATTGGTGTGATGAGATACGGTGACCAAAACAACTTTGGAGAGAAAGGTTTATTCAGCTTACGCTTCCAGGAGTCCATCACTGAAGGAAGTCAGGACAGGAACTCAAGCAGGGTAGGAACCTGGAGGCAGGAGCTGATTCGGAGGCCACTGAGAGTGTTGCTTACTGGCTTGCTGTCCCTGACTTGCTAAGCCTGCTTTTTTATGGAACCCAGGACCACCACTAGCTCAGAGATGGCCTGCCCACAATGGTGCCACCACTTCAATCATTAGTTAAGAAAATGCCCTACAAACTTACCTATAACCTGATCTTTAGGAGGCATTTTCTTAACGGAGGCTCCCTCTTTTCTGATGACGCTAGCTTGTGTCAAACTGACATAAAACTAGCCAGCACAGACAGACAGACAATGTTGTCAACTAGACAGAACTTAGAATCACTGTGGCAACGAGCCTCTAGTTTGTCTGGGAGGGCATTTCAAGATTAGGTTATTGATGTGGAGAGATCCACCCAAAATGTGAGCAGCAGCATCCCATAGGCTGAACAAATACAGCTAAGCACCAGCATCCACCTCCCTCTGTTTCCTGAATGAAGAGCAGTGTGGCCCACTGCCCCACATCCCTGCCTACCCGCCTTCCCACTGTGATGGACTGCACCCTGGGCTGACCCAGAATAAACCAGCCTTCCTTCCTTACCCCTCTCTCCCTCCCTCCCTCCTCCCTCCCTCCCTCCCTCTCTTCCTTCCTCATTCACTTCCTCCTTCCTTTCCTCCCTTCCTTCCTTCTTCCTCCTTTCTTCACATACAGAGAGACAGAGGGAGACAGAGAGAGAGAGGTTTCCCCCTGACGCCAGGCTCTGTGGGCACTCCTGTCCTCATGAGCACTAGTGTACACTAGAACTCACATGCATCCTTTAGATCTCCCTACACAACTTGCTGTGATGCAGTGTGAGGCCTGTGGGAACCACCTGTGCCAGGTCAGTAGAGATATGGGGGGGGGGGGACATCCCACAGTTGGATGATTCTAAAGACTCAGAGCCTGTGCACACTGAAGTCCTGCTCTGTATATTCTATATCCACTGATCTGATACCTTCCCCATCCAGGACTGTGTGCTTCCCAGCCAGGACCCAGGAAGTTTACGAACCTGCGGGCCCCTCTCAGCACACCCAGCTCCAGCTGCGCACTGCAAGGAAGGTCATGTGATCCTTCAAGCTGCTGCTCCAGACCCATATATCAGAGACTGGCAGTAGAAGGTTTGCTATGGCTTGAGAGATTTCTGTCCTCCACACATGTCCTTCACGCAGTCACCTCATGATGGGACACACACAGAAGAATCTCTATTGCACTACACACAGGGCACAGCAAAGCTAGATCACCCACCCAAGGGCACACAGCAGACAGATGCCCTGGCTGGAATTTGATCTCACCTCACCTTGAGTCTGCCTCCTAACTGCCTTCCTACGTGACTTTGTGATAATAGAACTCACAGATCACTATTGATTCCTGGAAGACCCTCCGTCGAATGTATGAAATGTCTGATCCAGTTGGGGAGGCAGAAAACATGTCCACTGCCTAGCAGAAGGTAAGCAAGGTGGACCAGAGAGAAGATGCCTAGGTCTAGGGCAGAGGGCAGAGAAAGTAAGGACAAGGAGGAGGGAGGAGGGGAGAGAGAGGAGGGGAAGAGGAAGGGGAGAGGAGGGAGAACAGGAGGAGGGAGGGGGGGAAGAAAGGGGGAAGGGAAGGGAAGAGGGAGAGTGTGGAGGGGAAGGAGGGGAAGGGGGAGGGGAGGAGAAGGAAGAAGGCGAGGAGGGGGAGGAAGAAGGCAGGAGGAGGGGAGGGGCCTCACACTTCCTCCCTGAAAGCATCCCTCACTGTTGCTGCCCTTGCCCATGTATCTTCTGTACTACTGAGCTCATTGCTGGTCACAGAGCACTATTTGCTTGGTTTTCATACAGTTTCTCATGTAGTCTGGGCTGGCCTTGAGTTCACTATGTTGCCAAGAACAACTATGAACTTCCAATACTCCTGACTCCACCTTCAGAGTGTGTGGAGGGTACGGGGGATACAGGTACACACCACCATGCCCAGTTAACATAGTCCTGGGGATCAAACCTAGGGCTTCATAAATTCTAGGCAAGTACTGCACTAACTTGACCACATCCCTAGATCCAGTGATGGTTTTTTCTAGAAGCCTGGACACTCAGGGAGAGACATGCAGAGTGCGTCCTCGCCTGGAAGGTTCTGGAGTCATCTGGGTTTGTTGCCAGGTTCTGCCCATTCTTGCTTTGGAACTCTGTCCATATTGCCTCCCTCGCTGCCCCAAGCCTCAGTTTCCTCACTCCCTAGCCAAGCTTGCCCTGGGCTTTCTCTTGGATGTAATCTGTTCAAAATGTCCTCTTATGCAGGGCCTCCAATACACAGGATCCCTGCGGCTGGCAATGCCAGCATGGTGAGCCTTATTCTCCACTCATAGGTGCATCTGATGATATGTTGGTCTGTGGGTGTGACAACATCAGCCTCAACTCAAGATGTCTCAGAAGTGTCCAAGAAGAATGCAGCCAGGAGGAAGGTGATCATAGCAAGTGCTCATTCTGGATATGGTAGCCCCGGGGAAAATCTTGGGGTCCTCTCTCATTCCCAAGTATCACTTAACATGGCTAAGGGTGACTCTTACCAAGCATGGCTTTATTGACATTGAATGCATTCATGGATGGATGGATGGATGGATGGATGGATGGATGGATGAGTGGATGAATGGATGGCTAGATGCATGGGAAGATGTGTGAGTGAGTGGATGGATGGATGGTTGGGTAGATGGATGAATGGATAGGTGGGTGGATGGATAAGTGGATGAATGCATAGATGAATGGACAGATGGATGGATGGACAGATGGATGTGCAGTGGGTACATGGATGGATAGATGGATGTATGCATGAATAAATGAACAGATATGTAGACAAATGCATGGATGACTGGGTATATGGTTGGATGGATATATGCATGCATATGTGTATAAATAGATGAATAGTGGGTATGTGAATAGATGCTTGGTTGGACAGATGCATGAGCTTCTGATTAGGTGGATGAGTGGACTCATAACTGGATGCTTGGATGTATGTATGTATGGATGGATGGATGGATGGATGGATGGATGGGTGGATGGGTGAATGGATGGATGTGAAGCTTAATTCCATTGTCAAGTTAATTGGATTAATAATTTTTAGAGTATTAGGGGAGCATATCCCCAGTGTATCTGTAAGAATATTTCCAGAGAAGATTAACAGAGGGAAGACACATGCCCTGAGTGATATCTCATTGGTGTGGGCTCCACACTGAAAGATAAGCAAAAGAGGAGAGGGTGAGCTGAACACCTCCTCCATGCTTCCTTGCCCACTGAGATGTCAGCAGAAGCCTCTCGACACCAATCTTTTCTCAGTGTGAAGGGCAGCATAGTCAAGCCATGAACTGAAATAAACCCTTCCCCTCTTAACAACACTTCTCGTCAGGGTATTTTACCACAGCAATAGGGAAGATAAACTATGACCACGACCTGGGGAATAATGAGTGTGATGTCAAAAGCTTCCAGAGATTTGGCTTTGAAGACCCCAGGTCTCCTGGCTCCTCTTGGTCTCCAGAATCTTCTATGAAAGGTGGGGAGGTCTACCCTACTGGGGGAGGCGACTAAAGGGTAAAGGATGCAGATGAGAACATGCACCTGCCATGAAGGACTGTGGTAGAACACAACCCTTGACCTCTTCAAGAACCCACAGCACATGTGCCCACCAATGGGACCAATCAAAAGATCTATAAGGATCCATCCCCCAACACCAAGGAGAGCAGGATTGTGGAAGAAGCAAGACCTGTAGAGCTGCTTCTCCAACCACTATGCCCACCAGCAGGGGGACAGCTTGGGGTTCCTCAAAGTTTCCACAACTTCATGACCCAGGAAAGTGTTAGCATAGGAGTGATACTTCAATGGCATCCTTGATGGAGGAGAGCGAAAAGACCACCCCAAAGACCTTTCACCGTGTGGCAAATCCAATCCTCCATCCATCAAGCCGCATGATCACCTGAGAGAACTGTTCTCCAAGTACCAGGGCGATCTGTCACATCCAAAGCCATTCCATCCCAAACTCCTCAGAGGTACCCAAGACAATGCCAGTCCCTCCCACCCAACCCTTTCAGAATAATGTCTCAAACCCCCCCTCTTCTCCAGTGTCCTCCAGCAGGGGCCCCAGGATACGGCTCTCAGGATAACGGGATAATCCCTGAGTGTTAACGGCAGAAGGGAGAGTGGGTGAAGAGCCCGGAGTAGAATTTCTTGCTGTCAACTGGTGGTCTATTTCCCAGATACCATTTGCTTGTATACAGATAAGGAGTTATCTTAAATGGCCATGTCTTTCTCAATTTGTCCTTAACAGTCAATCCCATTTTCCTTCTATGATACTATCTAGGCAGGATGAGAAATGCGTTCAGTAATCCCCTGGGATCTTCATATATCAATATCAAATGGTCTGAAATTGACCTGGTATAAAATCCAGTCCTTCAGCCAGCAAGAGGCAAAATCAGAACAAGGCAAATTTTAGCAATCACGGTGTTTGGGGGGAGGTTGGGGGGCTCTCAGCACCAAAGCTTGTGCTTTTCTGGGCCCTTGGTGAAAACAATGCCTCAGGCTCCCTCTGAGGAGGAGTCCTTCTGGATTCAGCTGATGGTGGGATTCACAGAGGGCTAGGTACCACAAGGGAAGCTCTGAGAACCTGTGCTTGCTCTGTACCTGAGGTCCAAGGGCAGAGGCTGGACTTGGAGACATCCCTCCTAGGGCATCCCTGTCATAAAACCTGTATTCTTCCAGACTTTCCTGCCAGCCCTGACTTAAAGAGGGCTCTGCCTGCTGGCAGCTCTGGAGCTCAGCAGGGTGGCAGTTTCCTCTGGCTTCTGTTCTGAGGTCTTGGGATATACTCATCTATCAGCCATGACAGAGCAACGACCAATGACTACTTTATTTCATCCCCAGAAGAACCTTCATTCAAGACGATGAAATTAAAGCCCGGAGCGCCAGAGGAACTTCCCAAAGCTGTGAACGGCAGAGATGGAGGTCAAGCTCCAACCCAGAGAGTCTGCTCTCAACCACTGCAGTCTAACCAGAAAACACTCCCATCTGATGGGTCAGGCAGTATGTGAGAGAAAGGAGAAAGGCAGGGGTGGGGGAAGAAAGGAGGGGAGGATAGAAAGAGTGGCATCCTGAAGAAGGCCCAGGTGTATTGGGTACTCTGGGGACAGAGAAAGGGGGCACCCATGAGGGAGCAGTCAGGTTTCCTGGGCGTGGGCTAGCCAGGCTGAGAAGCAGGAGCTATTGCCTTGGTTCATTCTGCTGGGCTCCTCACTGCTGTTCCCTTCTTACCAGGCAGGTATGCTCAGACAGGAGGGATGTGGGACCTGCTCTAGAGAAGAGGCCGGTCAGGAGTCAGTAATGGAGCCTCTCCAAGGGGAGAGGGGAAGCCACCTCTGTCTCCAAGCTGAGGCTCAGAAACACAACAGGCTGGGGACAAACTCTACCAGCATCCTTGAGCATGTATGTCTCTCCCTTTCCAGTTCTTACATGTCGGGGTCTGGAAAACGGGGAACAAGAGTGACCTTGGGTAGTCAGGAGCTCAATGAGCCATGGGTCTCCATACCAGTCAGCAGCTCACAGGGCACGTCCTCATTCTGGAAGATGCTCACAGGTCAGAGGTGGCAGGTGGCTCACTGGTGGGTTCTCAGTGCTTGGGGCCTAACTGCCTCCTGGATAGATGGATGGACGGAATTATCTGATGGACATATCTCATCCATGGCTGCAGACTGCCCCTCAGGACAACACGTCTCATCTCTTCCCAGGGGACCCAGTCTCTTGCCGTCTCACCTGGGTTCTCAGTTTGGAGCTGCCCAGCTCCTTTCATAAAAAATTACCGTTGTCTACCAACGCACACAGCCCTCGAGTTGGGGAGGAGCTAAGACCAGAAGTTTGCCAACAGAGAAGCTGAGAGACTGAAGACCAAAGTGAGTCCCGCCCTGAACTACTGGCGGGGGTAGGGGGTGGTGGGGTGCAGAATGAGTCATTGGTTCCAAGGACAGCGAGGCCAGGTCAGGCTGGGGATGGGAGACTCTTATGAGGCAAATACTGTTAGAACCAAAGAGAACATTCATTGGGCACTGGTTCTGGGGTAAGAGACCTGTCAGTATCTGCCAAGGCATCACAACGGTCTACTGACCAGAGACTTCTCCACAGGAGAAGCTAAGGCATGAGAGTTAAGGACTCTTTCAAACGGCTGAAGGCGGACCTGGGATCTGAAGCCCAAACCCAGGCTCTTCTCCTTTACCCACTGTGCTGCACACATGGGGTTGCACTGGGTCAGGGCATGGGTTCAAGCAGAGCCTGCCCTCTGAGGGTCACCATCCAGAAAAAGCAGCCTCTGGGTATGGTTCTCTGAGTAGACTGGTGCATTGTGATCACCTGAGATGCACTTGAGAAGGGGACTGAGGTTGGCGGTGCGTGTGACGTTTCCTGGAGTAGTTGCCATGTAAGGTCCAAAGCCAGCAGTTGTGATGGTAGTATTTACCAGAAGGTTCCCAGGAAATGGATGAGCTGACCCCAAAACAATATTTTCTTGGATCTTTAATTTCTGGCCAAACAACCACAGCACAGTGCTCTGCCTCTCAACAGCTGGGCTCCAGACACACTGCCCTTCCTCTCATAGCATGAATACTCTTGGATTTAGCTGCCCCAGGACCTTTGTACATGCTGCCCCACCCCACCCCAAAACAGCATTCCCCACCTTTCATAGAATCAGCTCCCTCTGATCTTTGTATTTTAAACCAAAAGTCTTCTGAGAGATATCTTCCCTAGTCATCCCTCTGGTGCAAAGTCAGTCACCTCCTATTTCTTCAAGTTTTCTCCCCAAGAGAAAAATTTACATTCACACATACAGCTGTGTCTTGGCTTGTTTGACCCCATCTTCCCCTTAATATTATGGGTGCCTTAGGGGAAAGGGTGAGAACATGTGCTCTGGTGACTGCTTTGCCTCAGGAGCCAACATGCAGAAGATACACAATAGTGGATGTGTAGATGGGAGGGTGGGTGGATGGGTGGATAGATGATGGGTGGACACATGGATGGATGGATGGATGGATGGATGGATGGATGGATGAATAGATGAGTGGATGGATGGGTGGGTGGGTGGATGGATAAATGGATGGACAGATGAGTGGATGGTGGAGGGACAGGTGAGTGGATGGATGGATGGATGGATGGATGGGTGGATGGGTGGATGGGTGGATGGGTAGATGGGTGAATGCATGAACAGGTGAGTAGGTAGATGAATTATGGGTGGGTGGATGCATTTGTGGACAGGTAGATGAGTGGATAGATGGCTACTGCATTGGAAAGACCACCTTTAGACAGAGGACTTGGACACCTAACTTTCTTTGTGCGGCTGTGAGAAATCGAGTCTGGGAACATGAGGTAAGAGGTGCAGGGCCATGCCTGGGGACGGCTTCCCAGAGATGAATTTCTTCCGAACCTGAACGTCACTAGGAGCCAACGTAGCTGAGGGGACAGCGCCCACACAGTGGGCTCCTTGTGAGGTGTTTTACCAGAGTGGCCCTTACTCCACCGTCTGTGACAAGAAAGCAGGCACTTAAGATGAAGGTAGCAAGAGCTGCAGAAGTCACAATGGCTAAAAGCACTGGCTTCTCCTCCATTTCCAGCACCTATATGGTAGCTTACAACAGTCCAACTCCAGTCCCGGGGCTCTGACGCCCCCTACTGGCCTCGGTGGGCACCAGGCATGCGTGCAGTGCATAGACAAACAGGCAAGATGCCCATACACGTAAAATGAAACTAAATCTTTAAACCAATGTTGATCCTTAGGCCCCAATCTAATGAGCTGGAGCCTTCAAGGCCCTCAAAAACATCTACCTGCGCTCTCCTGCTATCCCAGCAGTCCAGCTGAGCCAAGGAGCAATCCAGCAACAAGCCGTCTAGACCTCAGCACACAGACCAAGCTTGCTCTTGGTCCTTGAGGTGGGGATAAGCTCAGCCTTCCCTCCAAGACCCAAAATAAATCAACCAATCCCTCTCCACCCAGCCCCAGCAGTTCCAAAGAACCTGAGCTGACCCCATCCTTCAAGCCCTGCTAAGTCATGGTGACCCTGTTCCTCATGTGCTGCTGAGTCACAGCCAGAAACCTGTAAACTCAGTCCAAGCATCATTCACAAGGAGGTAGGAGATGCAAAAGCATTAGTTAGTTTGGTTTTTTTAAGAGACAGACAGGGGGGGGGGGGGAGAGACGGGTGTGTGTGTGTGTGTGTGTGTGTGTGTGTGTGTGTGTGTGTGATCTGTATGACTGACTTTGTTTCTGCCTCTGGCAGCCATTCATTGCCTTGGAGACAATCGTCCAACTGTCAACAAAAACACAACATCATCAGCGCCACAGCTACACATCTCCATCTTTGCTGCATGTGCTAGAATTCCCACGGAGAGGCTGGGAGCTCCCCAGCTCTGAGCACCCACCACACAGGGGCAGACAGTTCTCCAGTGTCCCAGATAGAGAATCTGGTAAGCAGAATGACTGACCCCATGAGAAGCTGAGGCAGAAGGAAGAATCCGGAGCCTTGCGGCAAGCTAGCGGGGCGAGTCACTGTTCTGTCCAGAGCCTCAGTTTTCCCTCTGTAGAATGGGGTGTCCACTCTGATCCTGTCTTACAGAATATGATGCCCTGGAGCCATTTCCAGCAGCCTTCTTCTGTGCCATTGCAGCTCCCTGGAGATTCTTTGAGGAACCAGACGTCTGCCTGTTGGACACAGAGTCAGGTAGACACAAGATACAGTTGACTTGTGAGGCCAGATATCAGAAGAACCATCC
The DNA here is from genome assembly GCA_019843815.1 of Montemys delectorum. Classification (NCBI taxonomy): domain Eukaryota; kingdom Metazoa; phylum Chordata; class Mammalia; order Rodentia; family Muridae; genus Montemys; species Montemys delectorum. The sequence goes on from JADRCD010201072.1 coordinate 13,445, forward strand.
CAGCCTCTGCCGCCCTCCTCCCGGTAGCTGCAGCCACTTCAGGACCCACCAGAGACAGAGGCAGAGGCCTCCACCCACAGAAACTGCGGGAGCTAATGCCCAGCTATCGCTGCTTCGAGTCTCACGTCTCGGGGCTGTTTGTTTCACAGTTACAGACAGCTGACACACAGAGAGAAATGGATGGAAACACATCAAAATACGATAATCAATCCTTGGGATTTACTGTTCCTGGGTACCAGCCAGACTCTGCTCAGGATTTCTGCTTATTCCCTGGGTACACACCAACACAGATGAGCAAAGTGAGCCCAGAAACAGGAAGCTACTTGCCCAAGGGCACACAGCCTGATAGGGACGTTAGCGGGTCTGTTAGGCTCTGAATTGCGGCACAACCTTCATTCCAGGCATGATATGGATTCCCCGCCCCCCTCCACCAGCCACCCCTGCATTAGTGTTACCTTCTAATGGGGCGTTTTTTCCCCGTGGGGAAGACATAAATGTCCGTGTGTCTGCAATCCTCCGGGGCAAATCAGCAGAGACCTCAGCATCCGGGACTTCTCGGATGGTTAGCAGGGAGCCACGTGCTGGAGAAAAGCCCAGACCCCGGAGGGATCTCAGGAACCTAGCAAGGATGGCTAGGCTGCTGTCGGCTGGAGCCGCAGGGGTTAAAGAGAAAGGCTGGCTTGAAGAAATTCTCTAAGCTGGTGTTAGATCAGGAGGAGAAGGCAAAATGCTTGTAAATTCCACCCGGGGAATTGGGCCCCGAATCGGCTCACCTTTCGTGGACACCCCCGCCGCCCCCGCCCCGCCTGAGAGGACAGCTGACCTTTGGAGGGAAATAATGAAAAGAAGAAATTCCTTGGAGAAAATAATGTGTCCGGGCCTCAGTAATGAGATCGGCTCCTTTCATGTTGCCATGGCGACGGCAGTCATCTTATAATACAAACCCATGAATGGTCGGGGCGGGCAGCCTCACAGCCGAGGGGCCAGGGAGGGGGTTAGCCTCTTGCAGGCTGGGGTCAGGGGCCACCGGGCCTCATTTCCCCGAGATGCAGCCTGGCTCCGCAGTCTCCGGGGCTGAGGGCTTGGGCCTAGCTGGCAGTTGCATCACAGCCCTGGGTTCACAGGAACTTTGCAGCCTGATGTTGGCAGCACCTTCGTGGCTAAGTAGCCCACGTGCCAGGTTCCTCTGCAGCTGCTGCCTGCATCAGGGAGGGATGGGAGCCTCACTGTCCGATCAGGAAACTGAGTCAGCGCTTGCAAAAGGAGCTCCTCCTGGTCCAGTTCTTAGGCCACAGATGTGTGTAGTCCAGACCACTATTGGGCCAGGAGCTCTCTAGGCATCAGGAAAGCGGTTAGAGGCTGAAAAGACAACGCTCCTCCCAGACTGACAGGACTTATGCAGGACCACCTGTGTGTGTGAAAACAGGCCGGGCTGGACTAGCCTGGTGGCAGGGCACCTTGTGACACTCATAAAGCCCTGGCTTCCATTGCCCAAAACCTCCGTGGGACTGATCTGACAAGTTACAGCTGCCATTTGTCAATGGCATGCGGCTGGAGAGCTCAGTGGTCACAGAGATTTTCTTGCAAGCATGAGAAGCCCGATTGGATCCTCAGAACGCACTCAGGGCCCAACACAATAGAGCAAGGGTTTGCCAGCCTAGGGCTCCTGCCCAGAGATGGGAGGCAGAGACAGGAAGTTCTCTGGCCAGCTAGCTAGAGTACACACAGCCCATAGGAGGCTCTGTTAAATAAAGTGGAAGGTGAGGATTGAGACCTGAGGTTGTCCACTGACCTCCACACATATGCCTCAGCACACTTACACACATGAACACACACACATCACACACCCATACATACATACGTACATGTTTAAAGTGTGTGCACGTATGTAACAGCAGGAAGGATGGTGCACAGGGAAAGTCTCCGTCAGAACTAAACCAAAGTACAGGGTAAGCCTCAGCACCATGGTGCCCGCCCGCACCTGTGCTACCCTGGACCTTTCGTGGGAATGCTCTTCTTCAGAGTTCAGGGTGCTCTGCTTGGATGGGTTGTTGCAGCTCAAGGACACTGCGGGGGACTGGGCTTCCTCCAACTGGCTTTGACAGAGAACATGATATTGAAAGGGGAGGCTCACGGACACGCAGGTGAGGCTGGAGGTCTTCATAAAGGAGGCCTAGAGGAGAGTGGGAACAGAGGAGTGGATGCATCAAGGAGGTGAAGGGAGGAGACAGAGAGGAAAGGATCGGAGGGGAAGGAAGAAGGGGAGAAGGAGAGAAGGGGAGGAGGGGAGGAAGGGGAGGAAGAGGGGGAGGAGGAGAGAGGGAAGGGGGAGGAGGGGGGAGAAGAGGTGGGAGAAAGAGAAAGAAGAGGGGACGGAGGAGGGGGAGGAGAGGAGGAATTGGGGTAGGAGGGAGAGAAGGGAAGGGGGAGGAAGACAAGGCAGAGAAGAGGAAGAGGGAGAGGAGGGGGAAGAGAGGGGGAAACTGGGGGAGGAGGGAAAGGAGGGGGAAGAGGAGGAGGGGAGCTGGAGGAGGGGAAGGAAGGGAAGGAAGGGGAAGAATGGAGGAAGGGAGAGGTGGAGGGAGGGAAAGAGGGGAAGAGGGGAAGGTGAGAAGGAAGGAGAGGAGGGGAAGAATAGGGGGAAGAAGAGGAGTGGGAGGGGAAGGAGAAAGAGGAGGAAGAGGGAGAGAGGGAGAGGGGGAGGGGAGGAGCTTAATGAGATGGGAGGCAGCAGGTGGCCTGAGGCTTCAGAGCTGGGCAAGGGGGAACTGCTAGCTACCGTGTGACCTTGGGGGGAAATGCAGTCCCACATGGCTTCCTCATCCACAAAGACTCTCCCAAGAGGTCCTGGGAGCAAAAGAGGAGAGGGAGGGACAGGGCGAGGATGGGGAGGCCCCTTGCACAGTGAAAATGCAGCCCCCACCTCTGCACAGCCTTGTGGCCCTCTGTCTCCTCCTTATCCTTGGAAGCAGAGGGCCGTGGGAACCAGGGCTATTCCAGCAGAGACCCCCAGGCAGAGACATCCCTTAAAATAACAGTGTGGGTAAGCTTTTTATAGGTCTCTGTCTGACAGGACAAGTTAGAGGGATTTCTGACTGCAGAAAAAATCCAGAGATGTCAGCAGACTTGTGGTGCCTGCAAGGGAGCTGGGCGTCTCTCGGGGTGTGGTTGACTGCTCACCTTAGCTTCGTCCCTTGTTTCTTGCCTCATGGGAAAAGGACTCCGTGACTTGGTGCTGCCTGGACCATCCCCACTGAGCACCATCCCATGTGGCTTCTCATGAAAGTCCCACAGGTCATGTCCAAGTGAGGAAACATAGACGACTCCTGTTAGACCTAGAACTCAAGGTCACCCAGCTTGTGAGGAACCTGACTGGGAATGGATCAGCCACCTGCCTCCTTGGGAGCCTGGACTCCTAACACTAGGTGCGAGTCCTGAGGCTCTAGTGTCTATGCCCTGACCTGTAGCTTTAGAAATCTTAGGTAAGACCGTAGTTCCCAAGGCTCAGGAACAGTTTGTGCTTATATGGAGGACATTAGAGTCAGGAAGCCCTGTGAATCGTTCCACCCCAATGGAAGGAAATACTCCAAGTAGAAGAAAATGTCAGTCCAGGGCAGCTAACAAGATGACAGATGTCTCTCTATCCCTGTGTCTCTGTGCTGCTGTAGATGGAGCTGCTTCAGTTAAGGACAGAGCCAATGCCGCTCCAGCCTAGGTGCCCACTGTGACCTTGGGTTCTGTGCTCCGTGGACATGTGAGGGACAGCCATTCAGTTTCACTAGCTGACAGACAAGGAAACCCCAGGTCTAAAAGGTAGACCCCAGTCTCCAGTTTCCTAGCGGCTTCAGTCACAGGCTGCCAGTCCTTGTGTGAAGTGCATAGCTTGCCCACAGGCTGCTGCAAGAACAGCCTGGTGACCCCGTGGCCTCATTAGTGATAGTCCTCTCAGCCTGGGGCTGGATGGTGTCACATAGACACCTGAGGGTTGTCTTGGACTCCTCAGCCTTCCAGTTCCTGAGAAGCCTGTGGTGTTGAGCACATCTGGCCAGTTGGCCAGAGCTGTAGACAACATCTGGGAAGAAGTGGAGAGGAAAGAGGCGATGGAGGGAGGAAGAGAGAGGGAGGGACCCCAGCTTGTGATGGACAGGACCTTGGACCTGTTCCAGATGGGCCAGGTGAGAGCTATAACTTCAGGTCCTAAAAGTATGTGTTTGTGCATGCAGTTATGCATGGTGTGTGTGTGTGTGTGTGTGTGTGTGTGTGTGTGTGTGTATGTGTGTGTCCATGTGTACTGAGTTGTTGGAAAGGTATGCACATATATGTGCTATGTGTACAAGTGCTTCTGTCTGCATGGGTGCCTGCCTTTGTCTAGCCGTGCAGAATAAATCTTGGTGAGGCTGCTCCCTGACCATGTGACCCTGCACCATGCCACGAAACTCTCTGAGTTGTTTCTTGCTGTGGCTCTGCTGAGACATTCTGGGGGATACCAGCTGGCCAAAGCTGGACAGCTGGCCCTCCTGCCCAGGCATCTCTGATTCTGCATAGACTGGTGGTTGTGGCCCTTCTGCACCCTCCACCCACCCTGGGACAGCCTGCTGTAGGAATGTGGGATTCTCTCTTCTCCCAGACAGCGGCAGCCATTCGGGGCCCTTTCCCTCTGGCTTGCAGCCAGGTTTAAGAGTTTTACAAAAAATTCCCAAGACCTTTAGCTGCTTTGAGAAGACAGGGCTGTGGCCTGCAGAGAAGTGTGCGGCTGGGAGCTGAAGGCAGGAAGCAAGCTCCTGTCCTAGCCCAGGGTGGTGGCAGCTGGGGAATGGGGGTGCGGGGCACATGAGGGCCAGGACATTTCTCCTGGAGTTAAAGCGGCTGCATTTTAGCAAGGGCCGACAGCCACTTCTGCCCCAGAAACCAGAAGAAACAGAATGGACAGTTGGTACTGGGAGGAGGAGGAAGGCAAAGCTGTCAATGGGACTGTGTCCTCTGCGCAGGTCCAGGAAGCTGTGTCTCTACTTAGTCAAGTTCAGTCTCCAGTCCTGCCCCTTCCTCACCTAATGTCCTCCAGAGCATCTTGGCTTTTACCTCTGGGAGCCTCTCAACTTTAACAGGGAATCAGTATCACTGAACAGCTACCTCTGGGGTCACACCAGACAGATGGACAGATGGATAGGACGGTGCCTGTGAACTTATCCTGGGCTCCTTCCACAGCCAGGCAGGGCCAAACCTGTGAAGGGATAGGGACATCCATCCTCAGACCCCGGAGTGAATCTCCCAGAGAGCTCAGCCTTCTCCGAGCTGCTCTGCCTTGACCCCCAGCAGGGGCTACTTTTCCTGCACGGCCTCGGACAAACCACCAAACATCCCTGGACTCCATGCTGGCCTAAGATGGCTCATAGGGACCTTTGCCACTCGGCCAAAATACCTGACGAGAACAATGTAAAGAATCTTTTGGCTCAGGTTTCAGTTCAAAGCTCAAAG
>JADRCD010201073.1:0-22667 GCA_019843815.1 Montemys delectorum
GTACCCAGGTTTTAAGTTTTATAACTTAGTGGAGAAAGATAAATTATGTACATAAGACAATGATATTTTTTCTATGAAAAAGTGTATATGCTCAATTAAAATGTAGGCAGAGGTGGGGGGCAGGGGGGAGGGGAAGGAACTGTGAGAATGAGCAGAGCCAGATTGAAATCCTGGGCCCTGGTTCCTTTTAGGGCTATAGATAGGTCATTCTTGGCCTTTGCTTTTCCCTCATGTAAGTGAGGAGTTTGGTTTGCAAATCTTCAAGTCTGCTATTGGCCTTGCTGTCATCTCCTACTGTTGTTATTATCAGTTGTTATTATTGATGCTGGATGATCCAGCAGCTGAGAGATATATGTGGCAGGAAAGTTCACATATGCCTGATTTTGATGGACAGTCTCTATGCAGTTTTGCCAGGCTAGAGATCTAACAATGGACATAGTAGTAATGAACTTAACCGGAACCAAATTAGGGACTGGGTATGAAAGAGGACATTAGTGGATGTTTGCAGAACCCAGGAGAAGGATTCATGGAAGAAGGTAAAGTTTAGTCTAGGTAGGATGAGCTTAGTTGTACCCTCCCCCATCCTGTATAAAGAAACAAGACATAGCTAAAGGAAATAACTAAAACAAGAGAGTAATTTGGGGCGAAGAATAGAGTGCAGCTGGTGGATGCACATTTGTGCAGCACAGTTTACCACACCACTCACCGACTACTGAGCCATTCCTTCACCAAAGGAAGAGCTGACTCAGCAATGAAGGTACATCTCGACTGGGTGGGCTTGTAAGTTTCTATACTGATTGAAAAAAAAATAATGAAATCAATCTAAGTGTGATTAAAACTTGTTGAAAATACCGTTTTTGAAGAAGAAACTGTTTACCAATCTCATGAGTTCCTCTGTTCGAGTGGTCTCTCTTTTGCAGTTGCTTGTCTACAGATATCCTAATGATACAGTTGCCCACATGACCACAAGTGCACATTTTTTCCTTTTCTTTAGTGGAATCTCACAAATGCTCCTACTAATGTGGAACTAAGAGAGCAAGTGGAAGGACAAGTAAGTGCCTAAAGCTCAAGGTGTATTGGCATGGGCAATTTGAGGCATCCAAGTGCTTTGGAAGAAAAATATAACACATATCAGTGAATTTTGTTTTTTTTTCTTTTTTAAAAATCTATCAGACATAAAGGTAAATGGAGAGAGGATAAAAGAACCCAGACATGTCTGCTAACTTCAGATAGGGTCCTTGTGAACACAATGTCTGGCAAATATTGATAAAATTGAAAAGATCAGTCTAGATTTAGCTCAAATTGATAAACATTACTTCAAATGCCAATCTTAGAAAAAGAGGAAGCCTCATAAAGGATATAAATGTGACTTCTGCGTTCTTACTTGTTAAGACTTTTAATTATAAATAATTCATATAAGATACAATTGTGATGGAGAAAAGCAAGCCTGTAAGTGCTGTGTATCTGTGATATAACTGTGTCAACTCTCCTGTATCCCTGAGAGCTCTCAGAGACTGAGCCACCAACTCAAGAGAAGCCAGGCTTGTCTGAGGCCCCTGGACACATATGTAGCAGAGGGCTATCTTGTCTGGCCTCAGTGGGAGAGAAAGTGGCTAATCCTATAGATACTTGACAACTCAGGGTGAGGGGATGCGGGACACTCTCCTGGAGTCAAAAGACAGAGGGGATGAGAGAACTTTGTGAAGGAGGGGCTTGGGAGGAGGGCAATATTTGGGATATAAATCCATAAAATAATTAATTTTTTTTAAAAAAAGTTGGTAGTCTCTATAGTAAATCACATTCTTTTAAAACAGTCAGAGCTGGAATTATGCTCTGTGTGAACATGAATGTTGCTCTCTGTAATTGCAGGAAGTGTAGAAGTTGTTTAGAAACTCCTAGTAGCATGGAGAAGTACACTTAGCATTAGCAAAGTTATGTTAGAATGAATGATTTTCCCAAATACTGGCAAATTGTATTAACTGTGGCTTTTACTGTGCAGTGACTCTAAGGTTAGGAGTCATAGAGTGTTATTTTCCAGTACAATTTTTGAGCTTTTCTTCTTCCCTTTTTCACTCATTCACTTCCTTTTCCTATTCCTTCCTCTCTTAGGAATACCACATTTTGCTGTCTGTAGAACTCTTTGACATGAGGACATTGTGGCTGATCTAAGACTATATCCTGACAACCAACAGGATTGGGACCACTGAAGAGATTGAAGCTGGTGTGTGCATCTCTCAGTTTTCCTTGCTTACATAGCTGGGATGCAATGTGCTAATAACAGATCAGGGATGTGTACACATGATATCTTCTGTCCAGGATGAAGGACATTCTGCTCTCCAGGTGGGCTGCCACTGAGACCTCTGAACCTTTATCTGGTTAGAACTTAAGATAAAACAAAAATTACACCAGCATTCCCAACCCAAGTCAAGTAAACATTTAGCATGTTTATCCACGGACTTTTATTTCAATTAGAACAGTTCTTTCTTCCTTTAAAATGAACACTAAGGATCTTTCTAATCCTTGTACAAGTTGTTTCATTTGTAATTTTTTTCTTTACAAGGATAAAACAAATATAGGTAGCCTTAAACCATTTTTATTAGAGTAAGCAACCCAAATGTCCAATGGGATTGTAGCAAGCAGGCTTGTGGAAACTGACTCCCACAGGACTGCTTAGTCCTCACTCCTGTTTATCTTCTTGCCTGGAATTCTGGACCAGGTGCTTTTTTTTTTTTTTTTTTTTTTTTTTTACATCGTTTAAATTTTCACCCCTTGCTTCTGTTCACATTTTTTTCCATTTTGCAGACCTGCCAGAGCTTGGCCGTGCTATTTTGGTGTGGTTTGACCCCTCTGCTCCAGCAAGTGACTTCCGAGGGTAGAGAACGGCTTCTGAAAGTTTTGAAGAAGAAAATTTAATCAGCAAAGCAATCATTTCTCCTGTGATGGGGAAAAGAAAGGCGCCCAGAGTGAACGACAAAACAGCTGTGGACCACCAAAAAAGTCAACTGGAATGGAAAGAGGCAAATCTTTAAGGAAGAAAAAAATCTCTTCCAAAGCTGAGCTTTCAAGGGAAAATGAATCAGAAAAGAGATCTGAAGTGGTAGAATTCACTGCCTAATAACTTTAAATAGTCCATTGAGTCTTCCGGAATTTTTTTTGTTCTACTTCAAGAATAATCTGCTTACATCGTTAAGACCTCAGCTAAGCTCAGTAACACAAATTACCAGATGTTGTATCCCCTAGTTTTTCCATCAAAAGACCAACCACCAAGCTTGTTGAAAGAGAAAGGTCATTGTCCCTCCCTGACTATAAAACTAATTTTTTGCGCCTCCTAACAAATGAAATAGGAATACCTTTCAGCTGTAGAAGGAACCTGTCTCCCTCCTTCCAAATTCCCCTGTTTGGCTTTGTTATTTTCTAATAACGCACTCATGTGTAAGCTAATAATGTGAACAGGGGCAAAATGAAGAGACTTTAGAAAAAAAAAGAGGAAAAAAGGAGAGGGAATTAGGGCAATTGAGGTCGCTCTGTTTCATTTTTGCTGGCAGGATTTTAGCCCTAGTTTTTACCTTATCGCTTATTACACAATTTACGATAAAATGAGATGTGATTCCATTCTTATTGTTCACCTATAGTCTATTGAGCATGCATATATAGAATTCATTTCAGATTTAAACACTATCTTAATTATAACCTGAACAAAATGGACAACCTATCGGGTTCTTTAAATTGCATTCTAACAAATAGTTTCATTTTTATCACATTTCGACTGATGACATATTGGGTATAATAACATTCGTGGACTACTCCCCTTTTATGCAGTGTCTTAATTGTGCTGAAGTATTTCCCAAGAGATGACTGACGGTTTGTACTGCCTTGTGAGTCCAAGAATTTTAACTATACTCCATACCTCACAGTTGCATCATGTTGTACATAAATAATATTTCAGGAAATTCCCGAGTCACCTACAAATGACAGCCACTCAGTGTAACCAAAACAGACGTGTTTTGTATAGAACTATTCTCTTTACTATCTATCCTGACTGTATTTAGGATGCCTGCAGACACACACGTTAACAAAAAAACACATAACCATTTCAAAATACTCAAAGAATTTCTGGAGTTGTGATAAAAATGAAGCGAGTACTTTTATCAAATAGGTAAAACATAATTGCAAAGAGAATGCCTGTCTTTCAAAATTTAGAAGGCTTACTTTGCAGTATATAGTGACTCTGTAAAGCATAAAACTTGCTTTAAAGGAAAGTTATGCACATAACTGAATAGTGTTATAAAAGTCCTACGTGCATGTCATTTAATATAATCTTTCAAAATAACTGGGAGATAATAACAGGTACAGAAGTCCAGGATGTCCTTCTGTATATTCTTTAAAACATGACTTTATATTAATATTGTATTTTCAAATCTGAACAGAATAATAATCACGTTCAAAAAAATTTTATATGGACTTGTAGAAAAACAACTGCTTTTGCATATTTTAATATGTTAACATTTGTTGAAGAATTTTTAAATTAAAGTCACTTAAATATTATTGTACATGTCAAGTAAGCAGCTTAAAAGGACAGCAAGGAAAAACTAAATAATTGCCACTGTAATGTCATTTGTTTATTAATGTGTTAAATTCACCCAACTACCTCTTTACTTAATGAGTACTGGCATATAGTTCTGTGTTACCTATGGAGAGCAGAGTGTCTGCATAAATGCAAACAGTTCAGAATTTCTATGCCATCATTAGGGAGTTCTTTTGCCTAAAATGTAAATGTGTCCATGTGGTCTTAGAGTAAATATGACTATTTTTAATTTTTTTTTTTTTGCAAGTAACCCATCTAATAAAGCATTGCTTTGCTGGACCAGGAGCCTCTGTTGTTGGCTGGTATAATCTCACAGCTACTTTCATAAGCAGTAATTCAGTGCATTTCTCTCTCTTCTACTTTAAGCAGAGGATTGTCCAACACACACACACACACACACACACACACACACACACACACACACACAAATGCATGAGTGCATACACACAAGCACACAAATACCATTTTTCGTCATTTTTTTTCAATTTAAATGATTTGCTATCACAGTTACTCCATCTTTTATCTCTAAAATAGTTTCAACCCTGTTAATGTGTGCATGTACTTCTTTCTTATCAGCCTCTCGGCAGCATTTGTGATTCATAGCAGCCATCAAAGTGATAATAAACTCATTCACAATACTAACAAACACGGGGCTCCCAGTTATTTACGAGGCAAATTCACCGCAAGGCTGGGCTGTGGAACAGGGGAGAATCAAGATGGTGTTGATTGATAAATTGACAGGTTAATTTACAAGTGGATAATAGGAGTTAGACCCAGAGGGAAGAAGGAAGATCTGGGTTCTAGCTTGGTTGCACTGCCATCTGTCTTATGCCCAGAAATCTGCAGGACACTGCCTGGCAGGATCCACTGCATCCATTCTTCATAACTTAAAGACAAAGACCTCCCTTTACTGCTGCTTGATGAATCTGTTGTCTTGCTTCTTCACAGGGTTGACCTTTAGTATGTCACAAACAATCTCCTGCCTCAGTACTTTTTATAAGTGCCACTTACAATATGTTTGGAGTAAGTTATATTGTTAGTTCCACAAACTAAACAATGAATAAAATTCTTTTTCAAGTCTATTTCACACACACACACACACACACACACACACAATCATCATTGCCATTTGATTGTTGACAGTTGGGATGCATTCTTTTAAATTTCTGAGGTCTGTGATACATATTTGTTTTAGGATATTCATTAGCATCACCCTGAAGAGACACTCCTACCTCCTCTCTCTCTCTCTCTCTCTCTCTCTCTCTCTCTCTCTCTTCTCTTTCCTTTTTTTTTATGATTTTTAGTATTCTACTGCTAGCTGCTGTGCTGTAATCAAGGTAGCAGAGAACAAATGTTTCAATTCTATAATATACACGTGTACCAATTGCCCTCTTGCTTTTTATTTTTGAAACTATGAATGCTTGCAGAATTAAGAGTAAGTTAACAAAGATACTTTTAAAAATAGAGAAGTACATTGTTTTGTTTTCTTCATCAAAGATACATTTAATTTCGCAGGGCAACTGTTTACGGCACTAGCTTTATAAGAACACTATCTTAATGTTAAGTGTGTGTGTGTGTGTGTGTGTGTGTGTGTGTGTATATCTATATCTATATCTATATCTATATCTATGATATCACTTTTTTGATGCAATGGAAATGTTGCGAGGTGGGTTGTTAGGTCGTGCTTCTTCATTGGACCAATGACAGTGTTAGGAATACTGTAGCTATTGCTACTTCAGAAAGAGCTAGTCTTTGGTCTTTTAACATTAGCTGCTTAGAGACTGTTAAAACTGCTGGCCCTGCCATGTGTGTCTCCTGGTCACTGGCTCTGCTTCTCACTTGCCAGTGCTTCAAATAATCAGGTTCTAACAGGAATCTTCCCCCACCCCAGGTCCAGGCTACATTGTAGACAAATGCTGTGTTTCAAAAGTTCATTTAATGCACAGCTAATGTGAAAACTTGGTAGATCTGAACCAAATGGGGGTTTAGTGTATTTTCAAAAGAATTTGAAAAGGGTACAAAAGCGAGCAAGTCTGCCTGGCTTCTGTAACTTGTTGCAGAACACCAACACTGGTGTTATCTTCCAACAGACTATCTCTCATGAATCAAGTATTAAACTACTAAAATTATCTGGAGTCACATAACATGAAGAGTTCGTGGAAAAAATTTAGTTAAAAAAATGACTGTAGAGCAAAAACAAATAACTTTGCATGCATGGAATTTTATGATGTCACAAGGTTAAAAATGTCCCCTTAAAGGGTAAATTTCCTTTGAAAAGAAAATTCATTTATGTGTGAATAGAAGGCTGAATGGCATTTTCTGCTTTGTTTAAACACAGACAATTACCTTTGTAATTTTTTTTATGTTGGCAAGTTGTATGTTTTATAAAAAAAGTATAAAAAGAACACAATATGTTTAAAATTGCTAATTTTTCTTGATGCAATGACTATTTTATTAAAAGAATACCTTTGACTAAGAAAAGTGAACCACTGGTTTTTCAACTTTATAATCTATGTAGTCAAATGGAATTCTTTCTTCAGTTGGTAAAATGGCACATTTCCACGTCTGAGGGTTTTTAAACTTTTATTTATATATTATCTTTCTAGTTAAAGGCTTAGCAGCTGGCAAAAGGTTGTGTAAAATAGAAAAATAATTGGCAGATAGTTTATAGATATGTGTGCTTTTATGGCATATTTCTATAGGGAATCTAACAGAGCAAGAATGGGTTGAAAATTCACTTGAATATTAATCTTTGCTCTACAAATTCCAATGCTTAAAAACTATTAGCATTACAGAAGCATAATTTATAGCACATTATACTTTCTTAACTTAAAATACATAAGCTAAATTCTTAGAGATTAATCTTTCTTTACCATTTTTTCAAAGCCTCCGATTTCCCTGAAATACACAGGACTTATTTTAATCAGAAGCACATTGATAAAAAGGCAATAAAGGCTCAATACAAGGATGGACAGGCACAGACCATATGATGCGCTTATAATTTTAAATTCTTTTTAATAAAGCATTCTTATCCTCTATGCAAGCTAAGAAGAGGCTCTTGGTCCTTTTCTCTCTGTGGGTACTAAAAGTAATTCTGAAGGAAAAAAAGAAAGAAAAGAAAAAAAAAGAAAAGGCAACAAAAGAGATATCAGATCTAATATCCCACCCAATTTCTGAGTTAAGCCAGTGGCAGGTATGCTTCGGAGCAGGACTATTTAGACACATTGATTTTTGTTGTCACTTTTCTCCCTATTTCATATGTCACATCAAGGCTTGGAAATTAGATGAATGTGAGAAGGGTCTGCTGATGGCTGTTCCTCAGGAGGAATTTTCAAAGTCAGCCTAGCTTTGGTTGATAAAAGTGGTCCTGCGCACAGCTCTCCTCTGCCCACGGGGAAGTTTAGGCAAACTCAACTTTATCACTTTACTGGGATTCTGGGTTGTCAAAGAGGCAGCTACAAACTGAAGTCTGGGACATATTAAAAGGAAGGAATTAAGAATTGAGGGAAAAGTACGAAAACAAAACCCACCAAACAAAAGACAGATACAAAAACCCAGGTTCCAATCGCCTCCTCCCGCCCCACCCCCACATGCTTCAAAGTCCTTTAAAAATGAACAACAAGTTTAATTTTGGTAAAAAAATTTTAAACATATTTGTATAGAGGAAGTGATGTAGGCAGCATTGTTTTCAATCATATACTTCTAGGACAACGTGTCTGCATCCAGTCTTTGTGTGTTGAAGATTTGTAATAATAAACAGAAATCAATGCTCAGGACAGGAGTGTCTATTATATTTCTTTTGTCTCCAAGATTCTTTCCATGTTGTGTCTATCTGTCCTTGTAAAACGTCTTTTTTTTCCCACATCGTAAAGTGTTCTATGATTTAATTGGTGATATAGATACTGAATGTTTGTGGAGTCTAAATTATATTTGACGGAAATAAAACTGACTTTATGTCATGTCAAATAGAAAACAAAATCACTGTGGTCCTGGAGTCTGAATAAGGAGACATTCTGTACAGAGAAATTTCAGAACAGAAATAAAGAACTTAAGAAAAAAGAAAAAGAAAGAAAAATATTACTGTTTAGGCATTTGATCTGTACAAGAAAAAATGGAAAGATAAGCGTAGTTAGAAACAATCAGTATGGCAGATCCGTAGTAAGACGATTCAAACTGAAAATATTTATAAACAATGAAAATAAAATGATTTGCTCCCATCCTCTACAGATAAGGAGGTCGTAAGTGGAGTGGGAGGAGGAAGTGGGTTCGGACTCAGAGTTTGGGCTTTTGCTTGTTTCTGAAACAGTCCGAAGGCAAGGCTTCAAAGCAGCCCTGCAGCAGGCTGCAGTACCCGCCTTTAGGAAACCTTGCAGGCTCTCTGGATGAGCATGCAGGGCATGGCGTCCATGCCCTTGGTGACAGAGATTTCCTCTCTATAGAAGATATAGTTCCTTCTCTGCCTGGGGACTCTCCAGAGCCTTTAGGAAATTTTATTTGCACCCACAGGGAGAGAGAGCTTGCTAAGCTGTAATTTCCTATGATTTGAAATATGGCATCTGCAGGCCTCCTGTGCGGGATCACTCAGGAAAAACAACAACAAAGGGGTTTATCTTTTAAACTTGGCTGAATACCCAGTGATTTTTAACTCTCATTCCTCGTCACAGCCTATTTTTTTTCCCCTATAAAAATATGTCTAGGTAATTTTGTGGACAATTTTGAGCAGTGGTGTATTACACTGTGGTAATTGTTTATTCACATGTTATTTTTAGCCTAAATGAATTGCTTCTCTTAGTTATGTTATTTGAAATATGGATTTAAATAAATTACATAGGAAAATGTTAATCATTAAATAAAAATAAGCATTTGTGAAAACGGGGATTGAGGTTAATATTATAAATCAGAAAGTAAATTTTAAAAAATGAATATTCTTTAAAATATAGATTAATGTGATTAGCCTGTGAGGTCTCATAGTCTTCCAGTTGCCCCATAACCAAGATTCAAGTTCCCTGGCCTTAAGACTGAGTTGTGGGGCACACCAGCACCTGATGACAGTTCTTAAGTCTGAACAATTACAGGGGTTACTGAAAATACAAAAAGTCAGCTAGACAACAAGCCTCAATTTCCAAGTCACAAAAATGGGAACAATTGTTCTGTCTTCTCTAAACATTGAAAGCATGTCAATTTTTAGTGGAATGCTCAGGAAGGAAAGGGGAGACCAGAGCGGCAGTGTTTATGATAACTGCCCATTTTTGGACTTATCAATATGGAAGACAAGAAAAATACAAACTGGACATAGGTACAGTGACGATTTCTGGATAAATCTGTAGAAAGCAGTAGGTTAATTGGTCATTATGGCCTATGGTATGTGGAAAATGCATACAAATACAAATGAACATTTTCCCATAGGAAGATTTCAGACATACAAATATTGTTAATTTCATCAAGTAGGACTGTAGTTTGGGGGCAGAAGCTTTAATCTTCTAGGAGAAAATTAAAATCTGTATTTTCACTCTGAATCTGTGCATTCCAGTGACAGTGGCTTTGTATGGTTGCATGCATCTGCCTAGTGTTTATGTATGTCTGTATGTATCTGTATGTGTGTACAGGTGTGTGTGTGTATGTGTGTGTGTGTGTGTGTGTGTGTGGTTGTGTGTGTGTGTATGTACATGTAAGTGTGTGTTTGTGTGTATCTGTTGGGATTAAAAGGTAATAGCATGCTCATTGGACAAATTAGTCAGAAATGAGAAGAAAAATAACAAGGATTTTCGCATAACTTTCTTAAAAACTTGGTGAACTGACTCGAAGTTGTTCTTTTTTTTTTTTTTTCAATGTTTAGTTTCCTTTAATGACCCCCCATCTCCCTTGGAGGGTAGGTGCAAGCAGCTAGGTGAAAGACATGTTCCCTTGAAGATCTTGCCTTGATTGACAGCTTTGCCCACGGCTGGAAGGCTCCCACCCAGGAAAAGTACTCTCGAACCAGGATCTGCGTCTCCTCGCTACCAGGATCACAACATGGTCAAAATACCTGGAAAGTTGTAACTCAAACACACCTGGAAGATGAAAACATTTGTGCATGGTTAGGCCACTGCGTCAAGAACAGACTGGCCTGTGATACAGGAAAGAAGTGGATTGCACTAAAATCTCAGCGAATTTCAGTCATTACTTGTTGGTTTTATTTATGGTGCTTCTCTGTAGTTCTGCTTGGTGACAGGAATACTGAAGATGCAGATGATGATAATGGAAGTGACAGTTAAGGTGATTGCAACTGTGCAGCAATTGCTGCTCTGTCCTAAAAATGTTGACATTTCATAAATGAGGACAAAGAACTAGTGAATTCGACGAGATGCCCAGTCACTGATGGAAGTGATGGTGGGATTCCATCCCAGGGAGTTGTATGCCTCCTCCACTTCTCTCCAACACTCCTTCCCTCCCTTTGGCACTTTCTCCTCCCTCTCTCCCTCTATCTCTTATTCATTCCCTCCATCTCTTTCTAACTCCCACTTCCTCCCTCCCCCTCCCAATCTCCCTCACTCTGAGAAGCAATGGTGAATTATGGTAGAAGACCACCAGAAAGAATGGTGCGTTTAGTAGACTACTCAGAATCCTCAGTTTCGAATTGACACATACTCAGTTCACATAGCTGATATCAAAATGACTCACCTGACATCTTCTCCCCTTTCTGTATCCCACAACTATTCAACAGCATTGACTTATAGTCTTGAACAGGGTATACTTGCCACGCCCTGGTTCACAAGCAGGAAACTACCTGCTTCCTCAACCATGTGCTTCTTGGCCAGTAAGAGTTCAAAAGGGTAACATCTTTCATTAGAGAGTGATCAGAAATTCATGATCATGTTTTGTGACCATTTGCTCTATATATTCTTTTCTTCAAAGAGCACATGATAAATTACAGTATTTGGTTGGGGCACTTTGATGTTTTTTCTATCTCTTCATCTATCTTTTCATGGAAAGAAGTGATATCAATGAAGAAAATATTTAAAAAAGCAAATCTCAAATTATCCATAAAAACCGTTAAAGAAATCAGTTACAAAACTGGCTTACATATTTAGGCCTTTTCTTCCTAAGAAATAATTAGGTAGATGAATGTGTAAAAAACAAATGACAAGGTATATCTTGTAATCATAATAAAAATATCCATGATAAAAATTCACCCCACAGATACAACCAGAGTTGACATGAATATTATTTAATTAATTGATATATAATTAGACTTCTACCTACATACATATGTGTATAGATGTGTATATATGTGTATGTGTAAATGTATATGCATGCACATGTATGTGTGTATACAGTCTTCATTCAGGCTAATTTAGAATCATATAACACTATCATTATACTAAGTTCTTATCACACCACAATTTCAATTGCTGCTCATCTCATTATGTATTCTCTCAATTGTTTTCGAAGAATCTCACAGAGGTCTCTCTTCATTTATGTATGCAGGTCTCCCATAATTAAGAGTTCATACTGTGCCTTTAAATGTCTATTTACATGTAGTACCATAATCCACAGAAGTTTGCAGGAAGCCCCTTATGTAATTAAGTTCCTGGATGATTATGTGGAGATTATTTCTCTTTCTCAGCAAATCTGAGTATATCTTCAATGTGGAACATGCATTTCTTTAAAAAAAAATGATATCAACAATTTCAAACTTCATTTGTCAAATTCCTCCTCAGCTAGTGACTACCACTCTGGAGACAAGAACTCTGTTTCCCTCCTCCCTCCACAGCCACACCCAGATTTCATGGGACTCTCGAAGACAAAAAAAAAAAAAAAATGTTAGAGCTGTTTGAGAGGAGAGAAACCATTTGTTTAGGTGAATAGCACTGTACTGTGGCCCCTCCTCTGCTCCCTGCCATCAGTTCAGAAGTCTTAGTTCCAAATGTTCTCTCTTCTCAGACTTAGCAAGACATCTCCCTACACAGTGACATGGCTTGGCTCTATTCCATTAAAATTATTTGACCCTATTGGGAATCCAGTTTTAAGTACTGGGATTGGAGAAGCTTTTGGGTTGTTTTATTTTCAACTAACTAAGTTAAGACTCACTGGTTCTACTATCTTCCCCTTCTTTCCAGGAAGTTGCTTCCTACCCCAAGGTCTCTTTCAGTGGTTTCTTAGGCCACTGAGGATTATGGCACTCTGTCTCCCCATGTCAAGCTCAATTTCTCCAGTCTTTTTACCTGTTAATCATATTTTATTTGGAAGTTTCTATATTTGGGATAATAGTTTTGAATACTCTCCAGATCAAGAAGACGTTGACTTGAAGTTAGTATCATCATAGAAATTTCACATAGGACAATTGGGTCAAATAGAGAATTAAGATAGGATGACTGGTAAGAACATTTTTGAAACACAGAATGCATTCCCTCAGACTGCACTCATCTGTCTGATTAACAGCTACGAAGCACAAAGTGGAAATCTTCATATTGACCCGATGAGGAACATTTTTAAAAAAACTTTGGAATGCTACAATGGCTATCTTTTACAGGGATAAGTACAAACCTGCTGAGTGCATTTTACACTTTTTTCCATCACAGATATTCTAGGGACACTCCATGGTATATCATTTCCTCTTTACTATCTTTTCCTTTTAGCATAGAAACTGTCAACATGTAAACGTGCTCCAGGTGCATGTGTTCATTCACAGGGTCTCAGGGTTCACAGACCTTTCAAGTTAGGTGGTTTTGTTCTAAACAGCTTGGTGTTTTGCTCTATGGAACCATGAGTATGTATGTGTCTATTGGAATGCACACAACACTGGATGTATGTCCTGATAATAATTGCGTGAGAATGTTTCAGTTCTTATCTGTCACTGAATTCAAATCGACAAATAATGTTAGGGCTGAAAGCCAATGTTCAGTCAGACTCTCATACTCACACACATTCTCAGTTCTAGGAAAACAAGCTGATGTAAGGCATCTCAGTCTATTTCTGCTCAGCCTCTGTGTTGATCTGTCCTTTTTCCCTTTGTCTACCCCAAAGGAATAGGGATAAGACTGTATAGTTCTGTAGCTAACAGTTTTAAAACTCTCTGATCTTTTGTAACCTTCTAATTTGGGAGGGATGAACAGGGTCAGAGATTAAGAAGCATTGTCAAGGAGAAACAGCAAATAGTGCCAAGTGTCCTGATGTTTAGCACTCCCTTCCTTATACAAGCACTCAGCAAAAACAGGAAACTCAGTAGTAAGGGCAGAGAACACTCCCCAGGATACAATGAAGAAATGATCTCGTATTTCAAGGTCTGTGTAGGTGCAGGGATGTCTGCAGCAGAGGGTTTTATTCGTAGACTTAAATTTAACTGTTTATGTGTCATCTTGGCATTTTAGAATAGATTTAATTAAAAGTCTCTGAGATCCAAAGCAGAAACTTCTGCTAGATTCTGAGTTGTGCTACTGGTGCTTGCTTGGAGTGTGCTATTGATGCTAGTTCTTGATGCTAGTTTGACAACTATTTACAGCAAATGAACTAAAAATGTGGTGTGTGTGTGTGTGTGTGTATGTGTGTGTGTATGTGTGTGTTCATGTGTCCTAATATGTGTGAAGGCCAGAGTTCCAACTTCTGTGCCCTTTTTTCAGTAGTTACCCACCTTGCATTTGGGGGCATGATCTCTCACTGGAACCTTAGAGTCTTGTCAGTGAACCTAGGCTGGTTGACCAATGAGTCTATCTGCCTATCTTCCTCTCCGTAGCTGTAGGATTATGGTTGCACGCTAAGCATTTATTATTATATTTTTATTAGTTTCTGGGGATTGAATTTAGGTCCACAAGCTTTCATATTAAACACATCATTTCCTGAGTCCTCAATGTGATGTTTTAGTAGGACTGATGAGTAGAATCTCCTTATTTCAATGCTCCTTCTATTTGAGAAAAAAAAAATACTTGGGAGTGTTCAAGACTTCCAGCATTGTCCTTCTCAGTACTCTCTCTTTGCAATGTGATATTCAATAATGGCAGGCAGTAGAAGGTGGGTGGCAGGGAGTCTCCTGTCCCTGGCTGCCTGAGATGCCCGTGGGAGGTAGAAATTGGTAGGACCATTTTTGATCTTTCTATTCAAAGCTAGTTGTAATTTTCTCAGGTTTCATATGGGCAGGAAAAAACATGTCTGAGAGAGAGGAAGACATACACAATCGAAATATTGAATCAGGAAAATATTGCACGTGGGCTCGCTCTGGGGCAACAAATTTGAGATTGCAAGGGAAAATTGATGAGCAGAGAAGGAATGGAGGGCAACTGCCTGACGGTAGCACGTGCTTTTTCTTGAGCTGCAGCGCAAGGGGAGGTTTAGCAACTGTTTGCTGTGGCAGAAAATCATCTCTGATTATTTGCGGGCAGGGGATTGAAGTCAGGCAGATACAGCCAATCTCAGAGAAGAATCCTGACCTGAGTCGTGCAAAACTGTGTTTGCCTGATGAACCTATTATGACTCCATCCACCTCCACTGCAAGGTAAGAGTTTTCTAAATCAAGAAAACAAAAGTAAAAATAAGAACCAACTTCTGGCAAGTTTGAGGGCACTCACTTTGTGGACTTGCAGGATCTGTCTTTTATTAAAAAAAAAAAACAAAACTTATAGCTACTGCTATAGGCAACTAATTTAATCCTGTCTCATTGTTGTATCCCAGAACAATCTAGGTGTCTGCAGCTGCCCATGCAAAGGTGTCATATTGAAGGGACTGTGGTGTTTGGAATGAAACTCTGTACACTGCCTTCAGTGCCATTGACCTTGTGGCAGAACCCCTCTCCTGCCATTGCATAAGGTGTGGCCTCAAGCATCTCTCTCATTTGCTCTTTGCTTTTAGAGTAATTACCAGAGCTCAGATACAATTATATTAGTTCACAGAGTTTGCAGTACTATAGAAGGACATTGGTTAGAATAGCATATGTGCCTATATGAACCACTTTTGAAAGGTAGCCGTGGTTACAATACTTTTTGCTCCCTAATTTGTCTCTTTTGTCATAGTGTTGTGGTGATAGTTGCTATTTCCAACTTTGAAATTTGACAATATTGATGCCTGTTTTCCTGTAGATACCAGGACACCCAGTAAAGTACAAGTCAGACGGAGTATGTTGAGTGAGGCACAAGTTTCTGTCCCACATCTGCTGTGATGGTTCTCAAATTCTATGCATAGACACATCCTAGAAAGCAATGAGCTAGAGCCTTCTGTAAGCTCACTTACTGTGGGGAGCCTGGGGTGTCTATATCATACTTTAGACCTCATGGGATAGAAATATGACAAACTTCTAAGGTCTTAAATCCTAGGGTAAATTCCTGTTTCACAACAAGAAGACACAAGTACTCTATATTAAATCAGTGATCCTCAACTGTGCTAAGGCTAGGACCTGTTAATACAGCTTCTTCTATTGTGGTAACCCCCCAACCATAAAATTGTTTTTGCCACTACTTTGTAACTGTAATTTTGCTACTGTTGTGAATGCTAATGTTCATACCTGCATTTTCTGATAGTCTTAGTTGAACCCCATTAAAGGGTCTTTTGACACCCAAAGATTTTGACAACTCACACTGTATTAGATTGTAATGTCATCCACACAAAATCAAGTTTTCTTCTTCTAAAGCTACTTTTACCAGAATTTCTGAGCACATAAGTATGCTATTTTTCTTTGTGTTCTAACATAATATGTTTGCAAATTAGCTCTACCTAGATTCCTTCATAGTGCATCTTGGCCCTATCAGAATGGCCCTAGAATTGTAGGTGATGTCCCTCTGGACTATCAGTGTTACCTACCACCTGGATTGTATTCTTGCACTTACCTGTCTACAGCCTTACTCTCTCCATAGCTGAAGGGAAATATTCACAATAGAAGCCACATTTTGGTGCCCACAGGCAGAAAAGCTTTGACCACTTCTTCATTGCATTTAACGAGGTCTAAGCACCTACTGTGCCTGTAATTTTGCTCCAGCATAATTTCTGATCATCTAACTTCATTTACTCTAACTTCTCCTGTACAGGCTTGCTTCTTTATGTGTGCTGATGATTCGATGTCTCAATTGTCTCAAAAAACCAGCTGTTTGCCTTTAGAACTTAGCTTTGGGGTTTCCTCTGGCTGGAAGAGACATCTACAAAATGGGATTACCTGGCAGTCTCTAAGTTCTCCTCTCTGATTGAGTACTCCATCATGGGGTTTTGCTTTATATCTCTGGTTTGTCACATTTTCAGTTGTGTGTTAATCCATAAAGTCTTAAGGAAACTCTTCTCCACTGAAGAAAGTATGTTGGTAACCAAAATTTCCAGTTTGGAATTATTTTATAGGTGCAATTTATGAAGTGATCAAGCTTTGGAGAATTTTTTGCCTATATAAACTTCTGAGGAAATTAAAGTGAGATGATACAATAATGATGTTATGGGTCAGGATAAAATAAATTAAGCAGAGTACAAAATTATAAGTAATTGTTGACTTGAACACACGTGATCATTTTAAATGTATTCCAGTATAAGGAAGTCATCTGTGTCATATGAAAATATGGGTGTCCAACAGTCACCAGTCCATCTGTCTGTCCACTAATTTCCATCTGCTTTATCTTACTAATTTTAGAAGTCAAACA
Source organism: Montemys delectorum (assembly GCA_019843815.1). Classification (NCBI taxonomy): domain Eukaryota; kingdom Metazoa; phylum Chordata; class Mammalia; order Rodentia; family Muridae; genus Montemys; species Montemys delectorum. Next base: position 17,170 of record JADRCD010201073.1, read on the forward strand.
TTATATTACTAATTTTAGAAGTCAAACATTATATTAGAGTATAATGATACTTTATATGATTTCACATAGTGCATGCAATAAATGCGGCTCTGTGTAATAAAATATGAAAAGATTACTTTTCTATGACATTACTGAACTGAGTTAAGAAAACACACATGATCATTTACACTAGGACTATATGATCAGCAGTATCACTAGGACTATATGATCAGCAGTATAACAAACATCAGTCTCATAACTCACGCAGCCAAATAAACACAGCAACAGATGACTTAAGCATAAAATTTACGTTACACGATACAGTAATAGCTATTAGATTTCTATGTATTTGAGGTTACTAACAAGCATAAATATAGAACAAAAAGTCATTAAACTCTAGTCCTGCTGACTGGATTTGGTAAAGTAAAGAAGTAGAAGAAATAAGCTCATAGACTTATGATGGATCTAAAAATTGGTCCTGCCAATTTTACAAATGTTATAATCATAGTTGTCGAAATTAGAAATTCCAATAAATCTCAATTCAGTGCTTCAGTTATACCGAAACACATTTTTACCCAAAGAATATTGCAAAGAAGCTCTGGAAACTAAATAAAGTGTTCATCAATGGCTAGCAGATTAAATGTACTCTGGCTGTAAGAAGAGAAAATACACAAGAGTAACCACAAGTAAACCTTTGAATACGCATTAAAAATAAATATGACATTGAAGATAAATAATTATGCACATATGAGTATGAATTCCACAACACAAAAATGAACATGTAGTCAAGCAGCAAATATACTTTATGGACTGCATATGTATGGAAAAGTGACCTACCTGGGAATTATAAACACAAAATGCAGTATAACAAATAATATCTTAGTAGAGGAGAAAAAGTTCAAATGATTGCAAGCATAATAAAAAACATCTTAGTTTTAATTACACTGCTGTATAATTTAATAGAAGAAATATCTTATGATCCAGGAATCCACTGAACCTTGGACCAGTCAACCAACTCAAAGAAAGATTTGCTGAATATCCCATTTGTTGAGCTTCTTAAAGCCATGGCAGTTATAGAAGTATCATGAATATTTCTTGTAAAATATTTAACAGTCTATGGAATTATGAATAAGTGAATCCTAATTTAATAATCCAGCACCAATTGCTCTTAATCTATCTACATCAATTTATACTTTGTATAATTTATTTATTGTAAGCTTATTTATATAAAGTGGTTCCCTAGCTTTGCTTTCTAGAGTTCCAGTAAACCTTTAATAAGCTACAACTTGAAGATATTTTAGAAACTCTAAATAATAAAATTCATGCTTTAGCCTACATGCTTTCCTCACCAGGGTAAAATTTTATGCTCTCACACCCAGTCCCCACCTGAGGGATCAGAGTGTCTGCATTGTATACACTACCCTCCCGTCAGTCAATTGGAGATTGAATTACACCTGAGTCTCCAACTACTTAGTACTGTATTTTCATCAATGAGGAATATTTTTTTTCCTGAAAATCTGAGGAAAAATTATATTTTTTAAAGGAAAAAGCTTGGTCAGGAGAGATGGTGACCCACCATCATATTACATCATACCCCACTAGACTCCATATCAGGTCCAATTTCTCAACATATTTCTTTTCTAATTATTCCAGCAACTGTCACTCAGATATCTACTGGTGTTTCCTTTCTCCAGTTCATGGGTTTGGAAATGGTCTCTTCTCTTAGGAAATTTGGTGAGCAATAAGGAAAATGCAGAACAGTGTGATAGAGAGGGATCATAGGGTCATTTTTCTTACCCTCTCATTGGGTTTTGACTGTAGAAAATTGCACCTTGTATAAGTAATAAAGATAGCTCAGTGGCACAATTGAACTATCCAGAAAAAAACCATCTTTAGTAAACATGCTGCTGTACTTCTTTCATGAGACTACAGGTGGAAATGCAAATATACATCACTACGGGGACATATAATATCTTACAAGCTGAGAATCCCCCAACTTTCATTCCGCTCCAGTATTGCATAGCTCTATGATCTGTCTCTAATATAAATTTTTCCCCAGGAAAATACTTTAGTACCTTAAACTTCCACAAATCCATTTGATGTCTAGACATTCTTTTTCAATCATCAAGTAACGAGTCTCTAGGGGGAAAGGCTTCCCCTGCTGAGGTGTGCTGTAGGTTGCTCTTCACCAGCTCTGCACCAACATTGCTCTTCATCTCACCTGTGCTTTAAAAGACTTCTCAAAGTCACATTTAATTAACTCTGCCTTTGGATATCAAAGGGCTTTGTTATGACTGCTTATGCTCCATGCAGGTAATTTTTAAAGAAGATCTTTCAAATCTACTAAATTCATTGTAAAAACAACAAGGCAGAATATCTAAAATATGCATATTCCCTCTACCCCCCAAAGAGCCCCCTTCACCTTGTTTCTTTCGATATTTTTCACCACAGCCTTGTAGTTCATGCTCTTTGAAACCAGCTTCCCTTGTTCAAAAATCAAATATTTTTACATTGTGAATTTTCATCACAGGGAAGTATATTCTAAGGCTACTAATATCCAATTTTAAGGGACTAGATTCTATCGTTCGTTTAATATCTTTCTCAAAGTTCCTGTATAAATGTATTTCTGAACCTGAAGATACCATCATGATTTTTGACAAAACCTCAGTAGTAGAATAATAGAAATAAGCATCAGAGGAAAAGTAAAACCTTGGAAAAAGAAATGGCAAATGTATTTTAGGGGCTTCTCTTGATGAGTTCTTTTTTTATTGGATATTTTCTTTATTTACATTTCAAATGTTATCCTCTTTCCAGGTCTCTCCTCTGAAATCCCCCTATCCAATTCCCCCTCCCCCTGCCTCTTTGAGGGTGCTTCCCTACCCACTCATAACTCCCTCCCCTCCTTTCCACCTTGTAATTCTCCTACACTGGAGCATTGAACCCCCACAGGACCAAGGGCCACTCCTCCCACTGATATCCAACAAGGTCACCCTCCGCCACATACGCAGCCAGAGCCATGGGTACTCTTTGGTTGGTGATCCAGTTCCGGGGAGCTCTAAGGGGTCTGGCCAGTTGACACTGTTGCCCCCACCTACGGGGCTGCAAGCTCCCTCAGCTCCTTCAGTCCCTACTCCAATTCCTCCATCATGGACCCCCGAGCTAAGTCCAATGGTTGACTGCGAGCATCTGCTTCTGTATTTGTCAGTCTCTGGCAGAGCCTCTCAGGAGACAGCCGTATCAGGCTGCCATCAGACAGCACTTCTTCACAGCATCTGCAATGGCAGAATACCCAAGATACAATTCACAGACCAGATGAAGCTCAAGGAGAAGGAAGGCCAAAGTGTGGATGCTTCAGTGCTTCTTAGAAGGAGGAACAAAATACTCACAGGAGGAAATACAGAGACAACATGTGGAGCAGAGACTGAAGGATAGGCCATCCAGAGATTGCCCCTCCTGGGGATCCTGATGACTTCTTACCTAGTCATCACATGAATAAAATGGGTTCTGTAAGTATCCACTATTGTTTCATTAAGCAGACCTCTGCAACTGCCATTCATGTGACTATCCTAGTTAGTCACCTGAAACCTATTAGCAGGAGACATTTCTTGCCTTCTTCACTTCATCCTGTAGAATTACATTGAAAGGCAAAAAAAGTCATTCAAGATGTCTGTTACTTGGCTGCACAGTTTTGGGGGCCTCCGTTTTGTACCTACCCTTTCCATTATCTGAATTATGCATACATTCATACTCATGAGCTTTTCCCTAGGACAGGTCTAAACCTCCACATACAGCTGCCTGTGAGCATGGAACCTTCTCGATGCTGTGGGCAGAATAAAACATCTAATTCCACTTGTACTACAGGATGCTTTTTCTGACCCTTTTTGGCACAGACTTTTAAAAACTTATTTTACTAGTTACTGATTTGTGATTTCTTGATGACAAAATAAATGTTCTGAAGACAACTCATTTCCATAGCAGCTCTATATTCCCTGGCATGCCTGAGGCAATGATTTACAGAGAACAAGTCCTCAATCCATGTCTGTTGAGATATTAAAAATGAAATTATTTTATCAAAGTAGATTTTAAGAATCAATAGTTATTGATAACGGTATTGTTCGTTTTTTATATGCAAGAGGTTTAAACAGTGAATTATACTGTTATCAGTTAAGTTTTTTTGACGATTTAGCACCTGATAGAAACTGGATGACATTCAGTGAGTGATCTGACCACTAGCAGACAATGAGTGTTGGAGAACTATATCAACTTCACAGCTTATTGTGACCCAGAGATACAAGAAGGTGTAATTGTACTTTAAACCTTGAGAAAATGGGCTGGGCAGTGGTGGCACATACCTTTAATCCCAGCACTTGGGAGGAGGCAGAGGAAAATGAAGGGATAGTTGTTGAACATTAACTTCAGAATGACTAGTTCATATCTATTAAGTTTTTGGTTTGCTTTTTTTGTTTTGTTTTGTTTTTCAAGACAGGATTTCTCTGTATTACTCTGGCTATCCTGGACCTCACTCTGTAGACCAGGCTGGCCTCGAACTCAGAAATTCTCCTGCCTCTGCCTACCAAGTGCTGGGATTAAGGCATGCACCACCACTTCCTGGAGCTTTTTTTTAATAGAGTTGTAGCATTGCTTCTCAGGATGACTGATGACCTGTACACAGTATTACAACTTCACCCAACCATAGTAGTCCATGGTCCCACTACAACCCATCAAAGAGAGAGAAGACCAAGAGTGAGGCTTTGAGTAAGACCTTTCCTTCTGTGGTTGAAAATCATCCCTGATTGGCAAAGGAAGAGCCTGCTGCATGGCATGAAATTTTGTGATCGCTAAGTCTTCCCATGCACTAGTAATGATAAACAAGAGTAGTAATTACGTAGTGGTTAAGACATAGAACATGTATCACCCAGGCATACAAGTTTCTTGGACTTGGGTCAACTTTCTTCCTTCTATAAATAAAAGTAATAGAGATAGTAATGTGTTGGTTGACATTCTTAAATTAGCTCATGTATTTAGTTTTGGCAAGGAGAATACCTGCCAGCAAAGAAACTCCTGGTGACTCCATATAACACAGGGCTCTTAATGAAAAAAATTGACCAAGAGTTCTCTCATGAAAGACTGCAGATAAATAACAGAAGAGATGAGCTTTGGATTGTTTATATATGTCATTTTTCTTTGAAATTAACTAATATTAACTATATTCTCTTGATTATAGTATTAAGCAAGCCACTGTCATGAAAGAAATCCACATTTGCAGGTTACATTGCAAACCCCACAAATGATATGAAAGGCCAAGAGAATATGATTCCCTACACCCCCAGCCCTCAAGCCAATAGAGATGTTCTCTACTGACAATTACCTACCTGAACACTAGAGCACAGAATTTAAAGGAACAATCTTAAACTTTACCAAAAAAAAAAAAAATCAGGGAGAATAAAGGTGTGGAATCTCAGGGTTGTTTCGATTTGCATTTCCCTGATGACTAAGGATGTTGAACATTTCTTTAGGTG
>JADRCD010201074.1:0-12513 GCA_019843815.1 Montemys delectorum
ATCTGGGTTTGTGGTGATTATAGATCTATATGCCAATTTCTGGATTTTACTTTCTTGGGTAGATATTTTGTTCCTTGATTCCCACCTGGTCTTTAGGCTACTGTGGCCTGTGATTAAGCAGGAGGTCTCCACTCAGTTTGGGAGCTGGAGATCTAGCAGCCTGCGTGACCTCTGATCTACCAGAAAGTCTCTGTCTGTGTTGGGAGTTGGTCTTATAGCAGGTGTGACTTTTGTTTGGAAAAGGGTGTCTACCAGAGTAGGAGGTCTTCTGGCAGGTATGGCCTATGGTTGGACAAGCAAAGTCTGCCAAAGTGAACTCAGAATGGGGAAGGTTTAAAGGCTATTGGTTTACCTGGTATTTTGCCTGTAGTTACAAAGGAGCTGTCTGGTGCTTTTGGAATCGGGCATAGCAATGAGGGAGGTAGGGACAACAGAGGATTGATTCAATTGGAAGCTAGAGAGTGTGTGTTAGGGGGTGCCCTATGGCTTGTCAGTCTCTCTGGTATCCTAGAAAGTGTGGCCTATGGTTGTAAAGGGATTTTCTGCCTGAGAAAAGCAAAAAAGTGTGTGGAATCTCATGTGCGCCTACCCTACCTAGTCTTCTGGGAGGCATGGCTTGTGGTTGAGTAGGGGATGTTTATCAGAGTTGGGAGCTGATCTTCAGGAAATTGTGCTCTGTGGCTGGGCAGAAGGTAGCTGCCTAAGGAGAAGAGGAAAATCTCACATTGGTTGCAGAAAAGTAAAAGTCACACTGAAAATATGCTTGAAGCGTTTCTGCTAATGGCTAGCCCTAGTATGAGCTGGAAGCTGTTATGCTGACTGCTAGGGGAAAAGAGTTATCAAGAATCTCACGTAGTTATTGATCCTGTAAGCAAGAGCCACCCAGGCAGGCTGCATGAGCCCATTGGTACAATAGTGGCATGTCTGTTATGAAAGCAACCAACAACTTTCTGATTGAACTTGAGGCCCACTCACAGAAGGGAAGTCAAGTCTTGTACTGTAAACTCAATTACTAGTCCACAGCTGAGGAGGACATAGGCCCTGGTAGAAAAAGTACTGTTATTAGTTTGCTAAATATCTATGATATGAATGTAAAATTACCTTCTAAATTACTATGCTATCCCTTTAATGTGGGGCTGCGGCAAGTTTTGAAAAGAGAAGCTTCTTTAACAATGGTCAAAATGACTGCAAAGACCCAAAAATAGTCAAAATGCTAAGAATAAATTACTGTTGAATATCAAATCATAAATAGATCATCTATACAAACTCTTATGAGGTTTGAGGAAATTCAAAGTAGAGGCAGAAAGAATGCAAGAGCTGACACAATAAAAGGCTGTTGAAATATTGTCATTAGGTCATGACATACCTGTAATACACTTAAACAGTAGCAGTGATTAATGACATTAGATTTTCACAAGACTGAGCCTTTGAATATTATACTATGGGCTCAAGGACTCCCAATTGCTACCTGAAGATATGTTAGTGGTGAAATGTTTATGGAAAGGGTAAAACATGTCTTCAATGAAATAGCCTTTGGTCAATTTTTCATGCTACTGAAAATCATTCCAATAAAATTCACTGGACAAGAAAAGAAAGGGAACAGAGAGAGAGAGACAGAGAGACAGACAGACAGACAGAGACACAGACAGAGACACAGAGACAGAGAGAAATAGAGAGACAGAGTGAGAGAGAGATCAAGAACAAGGAAAAAAAAACTACAACAAAAACTACCAAACAACAAAGTAAAAGCCCCAGAAACTCACATCTGAAAATAATAGTGGGATAGCTGGAAAGAAAAATGTATGAATAGAAGTAGTGAGATCCAAGAGAGTGATGGAGTGAACATTACTGAAATATATTTTGCACATACATGAAAATGTCGTAAGGAAGTCTGTTATGTATAATTAAGATATCCTAATAAAAACCTTAAAAAGTAATTCCAGAACACTACACCTCATTGTGTTCAATTATAATAATGCTTTCCATAGAAAAATATTAAAGAGTTTAATCATTTTTGGCAAACCCCAGGGCTTTCATTTTTTATGAATTCCCTCCTGTGGAAACTTTTCCATGGTATGTTTATTTACACATCTGCTTTATAACTGTCCATCTACAAGCAATAAAACTACAAAGTTATATACAACCTTAAGCAGTCTGTTGAACTGTTTTTTTCTCCTCTCCATGGAGCCACTGGGGATCCATCCCATATAGAGCCACCCAACCAGGACATTATTGTGGATACTAGGATGTGCATGCTGATGGAAACCTAAAATGGCTGTCTCCTGACAGGGTCTGCCAGAGTCTGACAAAGACAGAGGCAGAATCTCGCAGCCAACCATTGGACTGAGCTGGGGGGTCCCGACAGATGATTTGGAGATGGGACTGAAGGAGCTGAGGAGGTCTGCATCTCCATGGAGGGAACAAGAGTGTCAATAGGCCAGAAACCCTGTAGCTCCCAGGGACCGGACCAACAACCAAAGAATACACATGGAGTGACTCATGGTGCTGGCCACATATGTGACAGAAGATGACCTTGTGGAACATTAGTGAGAGGAGAGGCCCTTGGGCCTGAGGGTATTCAATGCCACAGTGTAGGGGAATGCCAGAGTGGGAGGACAGGAGTGGGTGGGTGGGGAGCACCCTCATAAAGGCAGGGGGAGGGAGGATGGAATAGGGGGTTTCTGAAGGGGAGACCTGGAAAGGCAAAATCATTTGAAATGAAAATAAAGAAAATACGCAATCAAAAAAATAGAACAATGTAAAAAAGAAAAAGAAACATGTTCTTGTGTCTAGTTAAAATTCAAATCAAACTAACATTTTTTTTTTTAAAAAAAAAAGGGGGGGGGCCGAGCAGTGGTGGTACATGCCTTTAATTCCAGCACTTGGGAGGCAGAGGCAGGCAGATTTCTGAGTTGGGGGCCAGCCTGGTCTACAGAGTGAGTTCCGGGACAGCCAGGGCTACTCAGAGAAACTCTGTCTCGAAAAACCAAAAAAAAAAAAAAAAAAAAGAAAAGGAAAAGAAAGGAAATGAATATCAGAGCTAGAGAAATGGCTTAGTGGATAAGAGCTCCAACTGGTCTTCTGAAGGTCCTGAGTTCAAATCCCTGTAACCACATGGTGGCTCACAACCACTCGTAACGAGATGTGACACCCTCTTCTGGTGCGTCGGAGGATACTACAGTATACTTAGATATAATAATAAATCTTAAAAAAAAAAGAATGATTTTCTTAGCTGACACATTAAGTACAATGTGCTATGATCATTCACTGATTAGAATGAAAATGATATAAACTATTCTCCACCCATAAAATGACACCCTCAAAAAACTAGCAGTTAGTGAAAAACATATTTTATATGATAAAATGTACACCAACAGAAGTATTTTAATGACAGTACTATCAGGATGCTTGAAAAAAAATGACAATTCAAATAGCACTCTAGTGTCAATTGTGGTTTTTATATTTTTATTAACTCAAAAGCCCAGAATATTTAACCCATGTATAAATGGGATTTTTTGTATTACAGTGTATTAACATGAGTGACTTTGGTGATGACTGCAGAAATCTGTTCCATTAGATTAAGTAGAATCTTTGAGACTAGAGCTATTGCTGGTTAACTTGGGTTCTACTTAGAGGACCCAAGAAACTCTTTAAATTTATCTGTAGTGAAAAACTTCCTATTGGGCACTTTGTGGCACTCTTGATGAGACTCCTTGCACTGAAGATACAGAATTATTTCTGAAATCTCACTTTGATTCCATTGGTAGATCTGTCCTCTGGAAGTATTTTACTGACATGATTGCTACTATTCTGAGGAAGATTTGAAACTTACAAGTGCATCTTTATTTTAATATTGTTGTGACAGTGGGTCTACCAAATTATTTTTAGAAATATCCTTTATGATCTAATGTCCAGATAATTGTACAATTAATATTTGTTTATTATAAAGATAAAATTGGTGATAATTGAATTAGATCTGTTAGCTTGAGAATGATATTTGAGCATTCTTTCCATGGCTTGTTGTCCTCGGTCTGAATTGAACTCTTTTTTTTAAATTGGTTATTTTATTTATTTACATTTCAAATATTTACCGCCCTTTCCAGTTTCCCCTCCACAAACCCCCTATCACATCCTCCTCTCTCCTGCTTCTGTGGGGGGGCTCCCCTATACACCTACCCACTCCTACCTCACTGCCCTGGCATTCCTCTATGTTGGGGCATCAAGCCTTCACTGGAACAAGGTGCCTACCCTCCTATTGATGCCCAACAAGGCTATCCTCTGGTACATACTCACCTAGAGCCATGGATCTCTCCATGTGTATTCTTTGGTTGGTGGTTTAGTCTCTGGGAGTTCTATGGGGTCTGGTAGGTTAATATTGTTCTTCCTATGGGGTTGCAAACCACTGTATCACCTTCAGTCCTTCCCCTATCTCTTCCATTGGGGTCCCTGTGTTCAGTCTGATGGTTAGCTGCAAGCATCCATATCTGTACTGGTCAGGCTCTAGCAAAGCCTCTCAGAGGACAGCTCTATCAGGCTCCTGTCAGCAAGCACTTCTTAGCATCAGCAATGATAGTGGCTGGGTCTGGTGTCTGCATATGGGATGGATCCTCAGGTATGTCAGTCTCTGGATGGCCTTTTCATCAGTCTCTGCTCCACTCTTTTCCCCTGTATTCCTTTAGATAGGAGCAATTCTGGGTTAATATTTTTGAGATGGGGGGCCCATCCCTCAACCACTGGCAGTAAGATTGAGATTAATTCAGAATCAAATATTAATGCTACCAACTATAAGAAGCAGAGATTGTTTGGCTAACAAAGTCATGGGAAACAAATTCTATCTGTTTAAAGAATATGATGTTTCTAAAATTTTAGTAATACTCTGACACTAGTAAAATAAAATTCAAATACTCACAAAAATTTTGAAAAACTTTATTACTTTACTTGGTCCTGTTCCTATAACTAAATTCAATAGAAAATTTCTCACATAAAAAAATAGCACATCTGCTTTATAAAGTAACCAAAAGTCAAAATGAAATGCTATCAAATTTCAATTAAATATGCCATTTGACATGTTTTTCTAAGTGTTAATTTCATCATTTCTTGGGTTTTTCTAACCTGTTATGATTTTAGCTACCACATCTATCCAGTACTCAGAATTTACCTGCATTTGGACTGTCTCTAAACTTCATAAACTTCTTTGAAACCATTTACCTTGTAGTGATCTATAGTCAACATAAACAAATTTTACATTAAATTTGATTCTGTACTTTGCTCAGCCAAAGGCACTGCTCTTCACATCATTACAATTAAAATGAAATTTTACATGATTACAGAGTGAAGACAGTGATGTGTTAATTTTGTTTTCATTTTCTTATAGAATAAAACCATAACTCCTAAAATTATCATAGCCATTTTGAGAATCTTCATGAATATTAATACAAATCCTTGGGAATCTATTGATCCTCAGTGAGAATTGGTCTATTACTATTTCAATATGTCCAACTAAGAAAAATAAACCCATTTTTATTAGATATTTTCTTTATTTACATTTCAAATGTTCCCCCCTTTTATGGTTTCCCCTCTGAAAAGAATTCCTATTCCTCCCCCCTTACAAGCCCATTTTAACAAACACGAATGTAAGCTAATCAATGGAAAACTAAAGTAATAGCTGAGAACTTCAAAACACTCAACACTAATGTTTCATCAGGACATAAGAATATAATTGGCAATGTTTTTAAGATTATTATTTCTCTTGTCAAATAGGTGTCTGTTTTAAACATCAAGAATTGTCAAATAAAGCTGTCCTAAGCTTCATTAATGCTATCTCTCTTTAAACCAGTTTGCTTTCAGTAATATGAACAAGCTAATATCCGTTCTTCTAGATATCCATACACTGCTACAATACAACTGTGCTGAAGATTTTTTTCTGAAAGTTTATCTATATAACTTTCTGTACTTAAAATTGAAATGGCTTCTTCAGCTACTTTTCATTTAAAACCTATTATTTCATATCTCACAAAATTATCTTCTAGCAGCAATTTCCCCTTTCTCAAATAAGTTAGAATTTTATAAGAAAAAGAACACAAAGAAAACAGTTAATACAATTCAACCTCATTTTTTGATCCACTCTCTATCTAATTGCTAGTATATTAGACAAATTTTCTTTAAAATCTATGGGTTAGGATGGATTTAAAGCACATATCTACCATATTGTGTGTGACATTTAGACGTCTGTAATAAATTGGAAGATTTATGCAGTGTTTTATAGTCTGAAAGAGATAAAAATTGAAAACTCATGAATTACCACTTTCATATTATTCAGAAAATAAAGATTCTTCAGAATTTTTACGTCTTGTAGTATGTCTGTCTTTAATTGCCCAGTCCTAATCTAATGGCTTGTATTCCTCTGTAATAGCCAATGATTTTACATCTATCTGTATTGGTAGCTTTTTAGCCCTTTAATTTTTGTGAGAAATAGATTAGTCATTATATTTGCATATAAATGTAACTACCCAGAGGAATATTACCATGCCAGACATTGAGAAAGTTTTCTTTTATTTGTACTTTACTTTATGAAATCACAGTGTATTTACCTTTCAAATATTGCATTTAATTATATAATTCTGATTAATCAAAAAAGACAATTTAAGGTAGTTAGAATGATTTTTCATGATGGGTTCTACTGTAGGATGAGCTGAGCTGAAAACTCTCTTAGTGGTGAGTATTAGTGTTTGTTTTTGAATTATGACATTGCACATCTGTTAATTCTATCCAACTAGAGAGGACATAATAGAAACATGTTTACTTTTTACTGGAAAGTCTTTCTTTTTTTTAATCAGAACAGTCTTTTTCTATTAAATGGCCAATTACAATAGACTATCTTTTTATATTGTATCTGTTCACATGTGGAAGGGTACATATAAACTACAGGGTACAAACTTGTTGCCCTTATCCACTTCCAGTTGAGGAAAATGGCAGAAGAAATCAAATGTTCAGTGAATGGATCCCTGTCGGCAAACACATCAAGTCTGGTCCACTGCAATGATTGGGTCATCTCCAACCTTCATTTGATCTATTTCTCCTTGTTCTCTTCTTGACTTGTCCACCAGCATGATTAAATTTATCAAGAATAAACTAAGCGATAATTTGCTAAATAAGCTTATGGAGTTATGCAATAGAAGTGACTTTTTAAACATGGGAGAAAATCTTTTACTCAATATTGAGGACTCCTTGTGAAGTTGGAAACATCGAGATTGTGTAAAAGTGAAGTAATAAGAATAAGGGTGTAGATCAAACAGAGAATATGAAAAAGCCCTCACATTGTTATAAAAATGACTTTAAGACATACTGGCAACTAGAATGTCCAACCTATGAATTTTATTTCTTAGTTTTATGCCTACACATATTTAAAATAAAAAATTCTCAAACTCTGTACTTTCTGTAATTTATACTTGTTCTGTCAAGGTGTAGAGAAACTATATGTGCTGCTATGAATACATCTCCAGAGCCCTTTCTGCACAGCTGCTTTTGTCATCATATTGAAAGAAATGTTTAAATCAAACTAAAGATTAAAAATTAAAATTCATTTCTGTAATAATGACAAATGCCCTGCACCTAACCACATGCACTCATGTGAGACAAGTACCATTAGTAATAAGCACCCTGCCCTTCCATTAACAATTAATTTTGAATTATTATGTATTGTCTGAAAATAAAAGAAACTTTGTCTATCATTTTCTGAGGAAACTCCAGATTGATTTCCAGAGTGGTTGTACCAGCTTGCAATCCCAGCAGCAATGAAGGAGTGTTCCTCTTTCTCCAAATTCTTGCTAGAATGTGCTATCACCTGAGTTTTTTTATTTTAGCAATTCTGACTGGTGTAAGGTGAAATCTCAGGGTTGTTTTGATTTGCATTTCCCTGATAACTAAGGACTTTGAACAGTTCTTTAAGTGCTTCTCAGCCATTTGAGATTTCTCTGTTGGGAATTCTCTGTTTAGTTCTGTACACCATTTTTTGATTGGGCTGTTTGGTTTCTTGATGGTTAGCTTCTTGAGTTCTTTATGTATTTTGCACATTAGCCTTCTATCAGATGTGGGATTAGTGAAGATTTTTTTCCCAATCTGTAGGTTGCTGATTTGTCCTATTAACTATGTCCTTTGTCTTACAGAAGGTTTCAGAGTACTGATCCCCTTTCCTTGATATCAAATTCTAAATTAAATGTTACAGAATACAAGAAAATAGTAGCTTAAAATTAGTATTTTGAAAATAACAAGAGCTCATGCATCTTATAAGACAGAGTAAGGAAAGTCTCTTACTGTACAAATTCTTTTTTTTGTCTGTTTTTTTTGTTTTGTTTGTTTGTTTGTTTTTGGTTTTTTTGGGTTTTTTTAGATATTTTCTTTATTTACATGTAAATTTCTCCTTTCCCAGGTTCCCCTCCAAAAAACAAACAAACGAACAAACAAAAACAACAAGAACAAACCCCGTTTGCCTCCACCCTCCCCATGCCTGCCACCCCACCCTCTCCCACTTATTGGCCCTGGCATTCCCCTATACTGGGGAACAAAACTAGTACTCTGAATAGCAATATAAATGGCATGAAATTCACATGTGAAAATTTTTATTACAGAGGAAAGTTCCTCCAATCTGAGACTCTCAACGTCATCCATATTAAGACAGGATAGGGAGACTACACTGAAAGGAAAACAAAGCAAAACAAAAACCCAAATCAACCAATAAACAAAAACTTAAAAAAGCAAAAAAAAAGAAGAAAAAGAAGAAGAAGAAGAAGAAGAAGAAGAAGAAGAAGAAGAAGAAGAAACTTTCCAGTTTTATGAGGTCTCATTTATCAATTCTTGATCTTAGAGTGTGAGCCATTCAAGTTCTGTTTAGGAAATTTCCCTCTGTGTCAATGAGTTCAAGGATCTTTCTCACTTTCTCTATTAGATTAAGTATATGTTTTTATGTGTGTGGTTTTATGTTTAGGTCCTTGATCCACTTGGACTTGAGCTTTGTGAAAGGTGACAGCTATACCACTCTTGAGCATATACCCAAAAGTTTTTCCACCATACCACAGGAGCATGACAATGTTCATAGTGTCATTATTTGTGATAGCTAGAAGCTGGAAAGAACCCATACATCCCACAATACAAGAATGGATACTAAAAATGTGGTTCACTTATACAATGGAATATTATTCAGCTATTAAGAACAAGGACATCATTAGTTTTAGTAGCAAATGGATGGAACTAGAAAATACCATCCTGAGTAAGGTAACTGAGACCCAAAAGGACATGCATGGTATATATACACTAAGGAGTAGATATTAGCAAAAAAGTACAGAATAGCCAGGATATAATCTACAGAACTCAAGAAGGTTAACAAGCTGTAGGGCTCAAGTAAGGATGTTTCTTTCAGTCCCATCTGGGAGTTTGAGGCCAGCCTGGTCACAGAGTAAGTTCCAGGACAGCCAGAGCAAATACAGACAAACCTTGTCTTGAAAACAAAACAAAATAAAAATTCTTGCTTTCCTTCTTTCTAATGTTTATTTTATTGAAGACATATAGAACACAAGTTACTACCCAAAGTATTGTTTTAATGTGGTTTAGGCCACAAGAAGTGGGTGGGTAAAGAGTGATTTGAGCAGGATATTCATGAGCCTCATCTGAAATTATCAATTTTCCCTAACACTCTGTGAAGCAGCTCTGCAAATGTTGTTTTAATTGTGTATATTCACACAACAAGAAAGCAGATAGATATAAAACAATGCCCACCACCACCATAAATTGTTTACCAAGTCATCTTGTAGATCAAAGCTTGGGAGGTTTGTAATGTATAAAATTAATATGGAATGTTATTATAAAATAGAACACTTATATGTGCAATATAAAAATCCAGATCTTCCAATGAACATTTTAAATTTTTTTTATTATTAGGTATTTTCTTTATTTACATTTCAAATTTTATCCCCTTTCCTCATTTCCCCTCTGAACACCCATCCCATACCCCCTCCCCTGCTCACTAATCCACCCACTCCCACTTCCCTGTCCTGGCATTCCCCTACACTGGGGGCATCAAGCCTTCACAGGACCAAGGGTCTCTCCTTTCATTGATGACCCACAAGGCCATCCTATGCTACATATGCAGCTGGAGCCTTGAGTCACTCCATGTGTACTCTTTGGTTGGTGGTTTAGTCCCTGTGAGCTTTGGGGGTACTAATTGGTTCATATTGTTGTTCCTCCTAAGGGTCTGCAAACCCCTTCTGCTTCTTGGGTCCTTTTTCTAGCTCCTCCATTGGAGACCATGTGCTCAATCCAATGGATGACTGTGAGCATCCACTTCTGTATTTGTCAGTCATTGGCAGAGCGTCTCAGGGACAGCTATATCAGACTCCTGACAGGAAGCACTTGTTGGCATCCTGAATGAGGTAACACAATCACAAAAGTACACACATGGTCTGTATTCAGTGATAAGTGGATATTAGCCCAGGAGTTCAGAATGCCCAAGACACAATTCACACACCACATGAAGCTCAGGAAGAAGGAAGACTAAAGTGTGGATACTTCAGTCCTTCTTAGAAGGGGGAACAAAATACCCATGGAAGGAGATACAGAGAAAAAGTATGAAGCAGAGACTGAAGGAAAGGCCATCCAGTGACTGTCCCACCTGGGGATCCATCCCACCACATACAGTTACCAAACTCAGACACTACTGTGGATGCCAACAAGTGCTTACTGATAGGAATCCAATGAATGTTTAATGTATAAATGCATACATATGTCACACAAAAAATTAACAAAATTATATACTGATGTTTTAGTGAAAATGTAGTATGAACACACATTCCATCTTGATCTCAATTCATTACCACAAAACTGCTTAAGGTTCAAAGGTCACCAATCTTAGGGCTGTGCCTGCCATATTGTGTATCTGCAGGCTCATGAGTTGACCAAACCTTCTGAATTCCACTGGGAGACTATGTTTTATTATTCCCTTCATTCATAAATAATATTCATAAATTCATAAATAGTATTTTGGTGACTATGAGCATATATAAGTTCGTAAATATATGTTTGGTTTTTTTAATCCAGTTATGTTGGTATTTATGATTAAAATTTCAGTTACGTGGTTAAAACACAAACAATTTTAGGTCTGATATTCATTATCAGGTGGTGATGTGAATCAGGTAATTAAATTTTCATGCATTCTGAAGCATGGATTTCATTTCTTATATTTTTGATAATTGTCACCATTAATGTACTGGTGATAATAAACTAAAGAATAATATAAGAACATCAAATTGTAATTTAGTGTAGATAGCCATTCTTTTAAATTTATAGAACACTTTTTTCTTTTCTTTTTTCTTTTTGTTTTGTTTTTGCTTTTGTTTTTACTTTTTTATTTTTATTTTTTATCTTTATTTTTTTATTAGATATTTTCTTTATTTACATGTAAATTTCTCCTTTCCCAGTTTCCCCTCCAAAAAACAAACAAACAAACAAAAACAACAAGAACAAACCCCTGTTGCCTCACCCCTCCCCATGCCTGCCACCCCAACCTCTCCCACTTATTGGCCCTGGCATTGCCCTACACTGGGGCACAAAACCTTCACAAGGCCGAGGTCCTTTCCTTCTATTGATGATTGAATTTGCAATCCTCTATTGTACACATGCTGCCAGAACATTCAGTCCCACCATGTATAGTACTTGATTGGTGGTTGGGTCCCTAGGAGCTCTGAGGGTACTAGTTAGTTCATATTATTGTTCATCCTAAGGGGCTGCAAACCCTTCAGCTCCATAAATTCTTTCTCTAACTCCTTCATTGGGGACAGTGTACTCAGTTCAATGAATGACTGTGAGCCTCTACATCTGTATTAGTCAGGTATTGTCAGAGCCTCTCAGGCGATAGTTATATTTAGGCTGGCTTGTCCTTCCTTCAGTCTCTGCACCATAGTTAATCTCTGCCACTCTTTCCGTGGGTATTTGGATCTCCCTTTTAAGAAGGAATGAAATGTCCTCCTTTTGGTCTTCCTTCTTAAGTTTCTTGTAGTTTGTTGGTTGTTCTTCCTGTATTCGATACTTCTGGGCTAATAACCACTTATCAGAGAATGCATACCATGTGTGTTCTTTTGTGATTGGGTTACCTCACTCAGGGTGATACTCTCCAGATACATCCATTTCCCTAAGAATTTCATAAGTTAATTGTTTTTAATAGCTGAGTAGTACTCCATTGTGTAGATGTACCACAGTTTCTGTATCCATTCCTCTGTTGAGGGACATCTGGGTTGTTTCCAGTTTCTGGCTATTATAAATAAGGCTGCTATGAACATGGTGGAGCTTGTGTACTTATTACATGTTGGAGCATCTTTTGGGTATATGCCCAGGAGTGGTATAGCTGGGTCCTATGGTAGAACTATGTCCAGTTCCCAGAGGAACCGCCATACTGATTGCTAGAGTGGTTGTACCAGTCTGCAATCCCACCAGCAGGGAAGTAGTGTTCCTCTTTCTCCACAACCT
>JADRCD010201075.1:0-12528 GCA_019843815.1 Montemys delectorum
TTTCCCTATCTATTGCTAGTTCCCATGTCTTAGTTAGGGTTTTATTTCAATGAATAGACACCATGTCCAAGGCAACTCTTACAAAGACAAACATTTAATTGGGGCTGACTTATAGTTTCAGAGATTTAGTCCATCATCATCATGGTGGGAAGAATGGCAGCTTGCAGGAAGACATAGTGCTTGATGAGCCAAGAGGTCTACCTCATCTTGTTCTGAAGGCAGCCAGAATATTGTTCCCCACAGACAGCCAGGAGGAGGCTTTCTTCTGCACTGGGGACAGTCTAAGCATAGGAATCCTCAAAGCCCACCTACACAATGACACATTTCCTCCAACAAGGCCACATCTCCTTTAACAAGGGCAAACCTAATAGTGCTACTCCATATGGCCAAGCATTCAAACACATGAATCTACGGGGACCAAACCTATTCAACTACCATACACTGCCTCCTGGGAATGATCGTTAACTTCTTCTCTTTGTACATACTCTTCCCTTTAGGGAACCATGTAATTCCCTTGAAGCAGGCAATGGCCAGGCTCCAACCCTGAGGACCTCTAACCCCCAGACTCTGCCCACAAAACACTCTTAAGGTCCATGAAGGTCAGCTCCATGCCCTCAAGATGAAAATGGCCAAACTTAGTTCTACAGAGTAAAAAAATGCCAAATAAGGGCACAAAATTCCACCAATAGTAGGCAACCCAAAGCTCCATCCACAAGAAACCATGTATGAAGCCGGCCTCCCACTACATTCCTTGCCGCTTCTCGTCCAAGCAAAGGCAAACACCCTCCTGTGCTTTTTCCAATAAATCTCTTGTGTGAGATTTTTGTGTTGTGATGTGACTTTGGTACTCTTTGGATCCCAACTGCCAGGATGTCTTTCTCTTCAGAGCTGTAACACTTGCATTGGGACTACTTTACCCTTCAGAGCTGTAATGCTTAAAAACCTCTCCTGGTCTACTCCTTCCAAACCACTCTGTTGAGTACTTTGATTACATGTTTTCATCAGCTCCAGATCTGCATCTTAGGTCCCATCACCATTTGTTTGATATCTTAAGGACGAAACAATCAAGATGGTTTCTAGACTCTATGCAGTCCTGGGCCTGTACATGTCTTCTTCATCCAAGCACCAGGTTTTGTCTGTAAAGCATGCTTCCAATTACCCAGCCTCTGTTGCTGCTGACAACAATGAAACCATCATCTTAGCTAGTCTCTTCTTTCTTCACTAATAATATTAGTGCCATGTAAACTGCAGTATTCATTGAAGTCTTGTGACTTTTTATACACATAGCTCTTCCTATGATCTCTAAAGTGATATAATTTTTTTCTTTCATCTTACTCTACTTGGTCTTTTCACCTCCTCCTTGAGTCTATGATATGTTAATATTTGTATTTCCCTAACATGTCAAGCTAGATCTTGATTGAGTCCTTTTTCTTGAATGGCTTTTTCTGGCTCAAAACAGGGATTGCTTTTTAAAAGTTATTTCTTCATTCAAATTTCATCTCCAATGTCACTGTTCTTGAAAGGACGTATTTGACCGTTTTATAGATTAACATCTTTAAATACTTGTTAGCTACTATACTATAGAATATCTTGTGGTTTCCCAGGATTACATTTGTTTCTCTGTCTATTTTTTTTTGGTTGTTTGAGTTTTACCTTTACTATAATATCAACTTCTTGTTATTCATTTCTTCATTTTTCTCACTTTAAAGTCCATATTGGCATGGACCACATTGAGAGAGTTTTCTATAAATATGAGCTCAACAAACACAACTGCAAGCAATCCTTTCAAATAAAAGTTAGATCATATTACCTTGACCTGGCCAGAATCCAGAACTGTCAACCATCAGCCATATTTGGCTACTTAAACTTGAGTAAAAATGGATTACATTTAGACATATCAATAAATTCACATTGTTTTTTGAATTAACCACATTTTAGGTGGTAACTAGCCATAAGTACAGAGATAAAACATATATATTATCAAATTTCTATTGAACAATGCTCTATTCTTGAGAATGAGTGTTTGTACCATTGGAAAAGTTAAAGGTTAAAGAGAAAACAAACAAACAAACAAACAAGTAAAACAAAACAACCAACTACAAACCAAAACCAAAAACCAAAAACCTTCTAACCAAGAGAGATTATGGAATAGTTTGAAAACCACTGGGTTTTCTTTTTATAATTTGTTTAATTAAGATGGAATTTCCGCTCTGGAGAAGGTTTATTAGATACAGCCTGAAGGTGGGCCTTTAGACTTTTGACCTCTCCATGTCCCTTTCAGAGCTGCATATGATTGTTCTTGAGATTATAATTAAATGTGTCTTATGTCTCCTAGTTACTAAAAGTTTCACAAGACTCACAAAAGATGCAGTCTTTGATCTCAATAATAATTTTTATGACTCTTTCAAACTGTATTTAAGAACAATCACGTGTTACAAAACCTTTATTGAAAGAGCTCATGATGATGGATTACTCTGAGGAGATCTGCGTGACAGATTTACTATTTTAAAGTATTTACTTGTCTTTTTAAATTTATAAATAGAAAAAATGGCCTGTCCCATTTAATTTGCAAAATTTCAGAAGGTTGCAGATTAAATTTCTAACAATTGTAGTCAAGTTTTTATTAGATCTCTAGCTAAGGGCTTATCTGAATTCTTGCAGGGTGGTGTATCTTCTAGCTCTTTCGCAAGTTGCATTAAGACAGCCCTCCTTTAGCAGCCAGTCAGAGCTGTTTGCATGGTCCCTGAGACAATTTAAAGGAATGTTTTTGCTGAGTCTGAATACAAATGTAGTCACCAAGCTTGTTTTGTTTCAAATGAAGTCAAGTGACAGGATGGGACACTGTTTATGTGAGGAAAATGTAATCAGAGTTCAGAGTATTCTTTTGTACCCCAGGCACCATGCATGCTGAGGGGGCAGCAAGAGGAAAACAAAGAGATCCATTGTGCTTGGAGAAGCTTGGAGAAGCTTTGGCTGAACTTAACAGAATAAGAATATGCAGGAGGGGCCCAGCTAGGAAAAGAGACTGATTTGATATTTGGAAATATAAAATTATATGGGAAATGCTCAAGCTATTTTCATGTCTCCTGGCTTTCAATGTCAAGGATTTCAAGCAAACAGAGCTTGCATCAGTCCATTTGAAAGAAATTCATGAATTTTAATACCTTGTCTTCATATTCCTGTTAGTGTTGATGTAGCCACATTCTTTTATTTTTTCAGTTTTTAATAAAAAGATTTGTTCAAAATATGGGTCTATATTACTATGTAAACAATTGAGAACAAATAATGCAGCTAAACTGAAAAAATGTATAAATTTGTGACATTTGTTCCTACAAATTCATATCCAATAATTCTGGTTTAGTTTTAAGTAAATTTGCAATTATTGTACCCCTAGACTTGTGACTTTAATTTTTTACTTCATAAAATCTGTCAATATCATTCAGTGTTATATTTAGAGAACTTAAGAACAAGTCTAATTGTGTTACAAGAGAATATTAAATTTTTGTGTGTTTGCAAAGGAACTCTCAGTGCACTTCTTAATGCTTAGGTATACTGTAGTTGTGTATTTGTGGGCCTGTGTACCAGAGACTTTCACAGAGATCTCTGGCCTGGCCTGGTGCAAGAGTTCTGGCGAAGGGAAGCGAGCACAGGCAGCGAGAAGTCCCTTCTGCCACCTCTGCTGCTGCAGTGGGCTTCACTTCCATTTCCACTGTGCTTTGCAGGTCACTCAGTTACTCCACACCACCCTGCGATAGGCCAACTAGAGGCTGACTAGACAGTGGAGTCAGGTCCAGCTTCAGACCACCTTTCGGGAGAGTAGAGCTCTCCCCAAGTGTTACAGCTCTTAGAACTGGATACAATTTATATACAGTTTTGGGGGTGATTTCAGGCTTCAACAGCAGGTATTTCTCATTGGTTTGGGCTGAGAGCTTGGAGAATCTTTTTTTACATGTAAGAAGGCTTGTTGCTGCTAATAAGTAACCAATATCACACTCTTCTTCTGCGGGAGCCTTTAGGGGGTTGTGACTGAAACAGGAGCAATGGGCCCAGGAGGTGTGTTTGATACCTTCAGTTGCAAGCAGGCAGAAATTACCATCCACCGGGTCTTCCTGGTTCCAGACCTCTTACTCGACCTGGGACCAGGTTGTTTGCACAGACAACTACCCCACATGTATTACCAAAGAAAACTGCATTCCACTACTTGGAGTAATAAATTCATGTGAGTACCTATGGTCCTAGACACATATATATTCATAGTTGGGATCGGTCAATGAATTTTGCTACCAAAAGAGAAGATGTACAAATTATAACTTGAGATGCAGAGAAATGTAGCAGAAAATGGAATGGCTACACTAGTAGAAAACAAAACAAAACAATTTAGTCAGCATATTTGTTTTTTCCATTTTTAGTGTATTTCCTTGTAAGGAGAACAGAATTGCTTCTTAACAAGAAAGTTATTCTCATTATTTAAAAGACGTTATTTAAGACATGCACATTACTCTAGAACGTTTACCCACACCTAAAGATTCAGAGCTAGGATGCAGAGAGAAGAGAGAATATGTGGTATTGGTCTTTCTTGGTTTGGGTTATCTCGAGCAGTATAACTGTTTCTAGTTCCATCAATTACCTGCAAATTTCACTTTTCTTCCCACAGCTCAGTGTAATTTCATAGTGGACAATTACAATATTTTCATCACCCACTTATCTGTTGAAAAACATATAGGTCATTATCATTTCTTAGTTATTGTTAATAGGGCAGTAATGAACCTGTCTGAGTAATTACATGCAAAATAGTAGTTAGGTATTTGCACATGTGTCAAAGGATGGTATAATAGAGTCCTATGGTAGATCTACTTTGAGCTTTTTGACAATTTCTATGCATATTTCCAGACATGCTCCACCAGTTTGCATTCGCATCAGGAGTAAGAAGGGTTCCCTGTCCTCTCATCCTCACTAAAATTTGTTGTTTTTTTCTTGTTCTTCTGCCTGGGATACAATAATCTCAGGAAGTTTTAAGTTGCATTTCCCTAATTGTTAAGAATGTTGACACCTGTAAAGACATTTCTTAGCCCATTTTATTCTTTCTTTTGAGAACTTTCTGTTTTGATCTCTAGCCCATTTTGTAATTGAGTCATTGGGCTTTCCTGATTCTTGTTTTCTGAGTTCTTTGTACATTCTTGATATTAATCTTCTATCAGCTAGATGTATGGCTAGAAAGAACCTCTTCCAGTCTGCAAGCTTTGTCTTTTCCTGTTTGCTTTGTTGTTATTTGCTTTAACTTAACCTAATACCTACAGAGAAAAATCTTTCTAACCCTTCATCAGATAACCTTTTTGCAGGAACCAGAGACCAATACAGAAATTCAAGATTTCTCAAGATGCAGAAAAACAACTGTGGAGTACTCAACCCCAATTAATATTTCTACAATAATTTCACATACCTAAGGTCACTTGGAACATCACCAAAGAGGAGGAGGAAAGATGGTATGAGTTAGAGGTCATGGTTTCTTCTGTCATGTATTTGAAATGAATTGTGGGAGATGTGAGAATTAGTGTGTGTGGAAGAGGTATGAGCAGAAATTATATACTCAGTACCAATGAACTTCTCAAAAAATAAAAATAAAAAAGGACATATATAGCTGAATCTTGAAGTTCTAGAAACAATATCTCAGAATATTTGAGCACTGATGTATCATCTGGAATTAAATTTCTTTAACTGTCAAATTCAGTTCTATCTCCACATAGAACGTTTATTGGCTTTCTTTGATTGAATTTAACTAGCTATTAGATTTCCTGAAGATTTTATTTTGATAATTGTTATTTCCCCAGATTAATGTTTCCTGTAGGCTTAGATTTTTAAAACCTAATTTTAATAAGGGATCTCTTCAACTCCCCCCACACCCTTCTAGCCCACCATCCAAAGATAAGGGAGAGAAGATGGTAAATAGGATAAAGGAATGTGGATCTGCTTAGAAGTAGTTCCTTGGGATGATTCTAATCTCCATTTGTCAGAATACCAGCTGTCCAGTTCAGTAGTGTCAGAATAGCAAACATAAATCAGCAGTAGTACAATCCAGAGACACCACCAGGTCTCTGTCAAAATGGCATGAGACAGTGGGACTGACCAGGACCAGTACCAGTCAGGATGCCATGAAATGTTCTCTGCTGCACCTCACTCAGTGAAGTGATGATCAATAAAGATAAAGATGGAGACCAACAAAAGTGTTGCAAATCTACCTGAGCAATGCAGTCACTGACACTGAGTCCTATTTATACTTTTTGGTTTGTGGTTTAGTCCCTGGGAGCTCTGAGGGTACTAGTTAGTTCATATTGTTGTCTGTCCTAAGGGGCTGCAAACCCTTCAGCTCTTTGGGTCCTTTCTCTAACTCCTTCATTGGGGACCCTGTACTCAGTCCAGTGGATGGCTGTGAGCCTCTACTTCTGTATTAGTCAGGTCTCCTGAGAGGCTCTGACAGTGCTTTTAAGTTTTGTATACTACAGGATAAAAGAAGAGAAAGACAGCTCTGAAAAGATTCACACTCCGGGATGCTGAGATTCTGGGACATTCCATTCCAGCTTTGCACTTAACTCTACCTCAACTACTTCGAAGCTGCTTCTTTTAAAGACTTGCTTCCAGAACTTTTCCAGAACAGCTAGCTTGCCTATCCCATCCTTTCAGACTGTCATACTCAAGATGTCAGCTAAGTAATGAACTCTCTCAGCACACAGTGACTGGAAGGCAAATGATGCCAGCTCACACTCCTTTGACAAAGCCAACTTTCCTATTTCCCTTTGAGGCCCCAGAAGGGAATACTTTGCCCCAATTCAGCTGGAAGCAGACAGAAGAAGATCATCATCCCAGTGCCTTATGTTGGGGTGGATGGTTCTGTTTATTTTTATGAATTATAGATATGATGTGATTTAAGGGATACTTTACAAATGTAGCTTTGGAGAGGGAGGAAACTAGAGTGCTTAAACTTGGGGATTTCTATTTTTCCTTTTCTCTTCTCTATCCTTCCTTCTTAGGTAAAAGGGAAGGAGGTGGGTAAGAAAGGGGGGATATAATAATATCATAGAAATTATAGAAATAGACAAATAGGAATAGGTTAGCAAATTTACTCTTAAGCAAAACATTACTTAACTATATCTTACACTGGTATAGAATTTATTTGATACAAATTTAAAGTTTTCCTTGGTATGAATTTCTTATTGATATAAAATTAGGATTAATATTGTTACTCTCACATGGACATTATGCCTATATCACACCTTTAATAATACAAGGCTTAGACCCAGTCCTTCTATAACTGCTATTATAAACTGTTTTTAGATGATTAAGCAATTCAAGTTAAGGGCCAGATAGCAAACTCATGGTCCCGAGTTAATTAAAAGAGTATTTCTGAGATATTTCAATTAGAAATGGCCTAGAGTAGTCAAGGCTTAACAGTTCAGAAATGCTTTGTGTAGATAGATAGTCTTAAAAGGCATCAGAAGTCCACAGCATATGAAAATTATGAATAGCACCCCTTTCTTGGATTCAAAGAAGAAACTGAGCATCATTAGAGTTGCTCCAGTTGTGGCGAGAGAGCCACTAGGCAAGAATTGCCTCATTTCATCTACCGACAAAAACACTGTCCAGAAAAAGGACACACTATATGGAATGGTCGACTGATAATCTCTGCCAAACCAGGGTAATCAGCCCTTCAAAATTCTGCATTACAAAGGTCTGTCAGATGATCCTGGGCCAGAAGGCTGAAGACCAATGCTCCAACTGTTTGAAATATAAGGGACTGTCCAGGTGATCATCACTCTATAAATTTGCTAAGTTTTAGAAGCTATATTTTGTGCTTCTCATATTTTCAGGTAATATTAGTCATTCTTGGATTTCTGAAGGGATTGAAAGGGAAAGTGGAGGGAAGGGACCTCAGGCTGGTCCCACTGGAATTTTCCTTGGCTTAAAAGCAGGGGCAGGCTTAGTGGCAGTTTTGGCTTCGAATGCAGAGAGGCTTTCTATGGGAGATTAGACTGCAGCTCTATAGGCAGAGGCCTTTTACATGGCTCCTCGTGGTGAATCCATGGTCCGTAGTTCTGAGGCATTTATTGTCATGGTGGAAAGTAGATGTGTAAAACTACACCCCATTTCTCAGGGTGGGCCTGAGTTTAAATACCTTTTTCAGGGAAGAATGTTTGGGAAGGAAAGCTTGTTGGCTATGCTCTTTATCTCTCTAGGAAGCTAATTAGCATGGAGTCCTCTGTCTTGAGCTCCTGTGACCAATGCTATTGTCTTTTATGTAAGCAGTGTGGAATGTGTTCCAAGTCAGGAGTCTGATAGGGAGCTGGGAGTCACCTAAGATTCAGGCATGTGCCCACCAAAGTCTCTGGGCCTCAACCTGCTCTATGTTACCAAACTTCCTGACATCATTTTACATCGCTCACATATGCATATATATGTATGCATGAAATAACAAGGTGTTCTAAAGATCTCATGAATTTGAAGGAGATTGGGAGGGTTTTATAGGAGGGTTTTGAGGGAGAAATTAAAGAGAAAATGTTGAAATTAAATAATAATTTCAAAAATAAAAGGGAAATCTTTTAATTAGGCTTATTTCAATGGGTTAGAATCTACTATAGCACACATACATGCACACACAGAGGAAGAGAGAGAGAGAGAGAGAGAGAGAGAGAGAGAGAGAGAGAGAGAGAAACACTGGGAATAGCACAAGACTTAAATCTCAAAGAAAGCCCCCGTGACACATCTCTAGCAAGGCCACATTTCTAATCATTTCCTTCAAAACTTGTCCATCCGTTGGGACTAAGACATATGAGTATATGAGGGCCATTCTCATCCACTCACTTCATTTTCACATCTTTCTATAACCCTGTCTTTTCTTCCCCATCTCCTGTAGTTCCCTTCTATTCATATACCTGTGTATGTGTACATACATACACTTAAATTTAATTAACACATATGAGAAAAACATTTGAGAGCTGTCTTCCTGTCTGGTTTATTTGACTTTTCATGACCTTTGGTTCCATCCTTTTCCCTACAAATCTCAGTGTGCATGTGGTGTGTTTTTGTTTTTGTTTTTATAGCTGAATACAATTCTATAGTCCATATGTACAACATTTTCTTTATCCGTTTGTTCTATTTTGCCTTCTTGTTCTTATGGTACATACCACAATCAAAAAATCTAAGAGAGAAGAATGTTTATTTGGCTTCTATGCTTTAGCTTCTCAATAAGGGGAGTCAACATAAGAACTCATGTGTTATGTGGCTACCTCATATCATTAAGCAGACAGCTCTTGGACAGCCCCCTCTGTACACTAGGTCTCAGGTTTTCTAACTCAGTCTCAGGTTCCCTCTATGTGTTCCATTGTATAAGAGACAACTAACAATAAAGGCCTTTTGAAAAAGCTATATGGAAATCTACAACTAGGAAACCTTTTTAAAATTTACAAATAAGCATATATTAAAAGAGCTGTAATGGAGTTAGTTGCCCCACATGTGGGGGCAATATCACAAGTAGACAACTCATGATAACAAATAAAATCCTTAGTACCTATAATTAATTACATCTTTTAAAATTGTTAGATAATGGGGTTACATAGACCCTCAAGCATTACAGACTAATTTAACAGTAGGACAGTCTCTTTCTGATGACACTATATGCTTGAGTCACAGTATATCAAATATGTTAATCGCCTGGAAGCTGCGTCTCTATTGGTTAGCTTTCATGATTCTAGATATGCTATGTATGCTACTGGAGAAGAAAAGTAATCATCAGCCTCACCTAGCTACGAACCCTTTTCACTGCAATGATTGGCATGGCAGAATATGGCCCCTGGTGCAATAGTGGAAGCAATGTTATAACAGCAATGAACCGCTTTTTGATTGGCTTGGTCTATGGGATGGAATCCATATCCTGTAGAGTTAAAGTGAACAGAACGTGTGCCTAGAAAGATTACAGACCCTAATCAAGAAGCAAATACTATAATTTTACTAGAGGATTATGGTATCATAATGACTCCTAATAATATTGGTATACTCATAATCAAAGCACCTCTCAATCTTGATCAAATAAGCTTTTCCTTTCAGTATATGTTAGTTAATATTGATATCTTTAACTCATCATTGTGGAAAAAAAAAGACTATGGAGTGTTTAGTCTTAAATGGGACATACATTCCATTTCCCTTTCCTAAGGGATTTACTAAGGGATTTTCATGGAAGAGATGGCAGAAAGATTGTATGATCCAGGAGTAGTGGAAAACATTAAATAATGCTTTACAACTTACAATATGGCAGCTGTACATATAACTCAAAATGATTGGAAAAACACAAGACCTGCACAAGCTTAGGGCAGACAAAATCCTAATACAGTCAAGCACAAAATTCTACCACTATTTGATGTCAGGGTCAGAGTGTCCCTGTTGTCCCTGAGAATTTGACCTTATCTGAGTAACAGTCTATTCTCCGAGGAACCATGGAGTGTTCTCGGAAAAACCATAAAATGTTTTGTCAACGCTTCCGCTCCGGCCAGGTGTGAAGCCAGGTGTACACCCCCCGCCCCACTTCCTCTTAACGCTTCCTTGCTCTGCAAGTATAATTGTCCTGCCCTTCTAAAGTAAAGTCAGTCTTTGACAACCGTTTTTGCTTGGCCTCGTTCCTCTCTCTCGCCCATCTCTTTCAGGCTTAGTCCCCTTCGGACCCTGGTTAATTACTCGCCCTGAGGGCCGGGGCAATTTGAGGAGTTGTTACCACTTGATAGCTGATGGGAGAGAAACAGTAAATTTTGTTTTAATGATGTTACTGGTATGTCAACTATGTACTAGGGCACAGTCTATTCCTCAAATAGTTGTTTAATACAAACTGGACTCAATTTGAGAGGGAAGGTTTGCTTCAGTAGGAAGGGGAATGTAAAGTGGATTGTTATGGGAAGAATTGGGGGAAAAGGGAATTAGATCTATTCAGAATTCATAATATGAAATCTCCAAATCACTAGAGAAAATATTATTCAAAGAATAAATAACAAAAAAAAAAACAAGTAAACACAAGTATCATAAGATTTCTTAGAAAAATTCTAGAACTGTTGGTGTTTATGCAGAAAGACAAAATTCAAAGTTGTTGGATGAAAAGGCTACAGAACAGGAACTGCGATAAAAGAATTAAGTTATTTTCTAGCTTTAGTTCAGCAAATAAAGCAGGCTTATCTTTGTGTAGGTTGCAGATAGACTGTAAGTACAATTAAGATCTGCCAAGTTGTGCTTGTTTAGTATGTCGTTAGCAAATCCTGTGTGGATGAGGGTGATGGCTTTCTTGTCTATCATGCCTGGTATTTCTACTCATAATAATCACTCTCTGTAAATGGCCCGTCAGGACTTGTCTGTAAATAGGGCTCCACAACAAATGTGATGACTAGTGGGAGCTTCAGAGCTTCCAGTTGGCTTTGACTCTCTTCACAGGCATTTTCTGAGCAGGACAGAGCTTTAATGTCATACAATCCTCCAGAGGCAAGAAACAATGGCTTTTCACCAATATGCATGAGAAGATTGAAGATGAGAGCTGAATGTAATTCTTTTGTAGAAGGCAGGCAGGGCAGGTGGTTTGGTAGTAAGTTCCAAACAAATTAAAAAAAAAATCCTCACCCTAAAATAAAACTGCAGCTGAAACTTGGCCAATGACTGTATTTTCTAAAGTAAAGGAAAAAACCTGCCATATATTTTTGCTTTCAAACAGAGCAGTTAAATTGATGATCTCCTTTGTTTCTTCCTGTTTTCATTCTTTTTCCTCCCACCCTTCCTTTCATTATATGCCTCAGATGATAAATTGTCAGTGTTTGTGAATTTTTTTCATATGATCCAAATTTCATTACTTGACCTGCAGCCTAAATCAACTTCATTGAGTATTGTCCTTGATCATTCTCCTTAAATCTATGCTTGTAAGCATAGCCCTGAGAATGGTTTATAGAAATTGCTAGCATTCCTTCACTCTCTTCACTCCTACACAGTTTCCCTCTAGTTCAGGAGTGCAGTTACATGGCTTCTGAAGCTTACTCTCATTTCTCAGCTTCATTTCATTCTTATATCTCCACTCCTTTAACTATGTCAATTTTTGCTCCTCTATAAACCAAGTGGTCCCACAGCCCCGGGACAGCAGATCACGTTGAAGTTATGTTAAGTGGTCAGATTCAGCCCTGCCTAAAGGTGCAAAATTGTGCAATTTGCATTATTTTTGTAACATTTTCTCCGAAAAAAAAAGACTATGAAGAAACTTACTGTTTGGGCGATTGTAAGTTCAGATGATTTCATATGTAACTTATTTCCTTACCAAGACACACACACACACACACACACACATACATACACACACACACACACACACACACACACGCACACACACACACTCACACACACATGCACACACACACTCACACACACATACACACACATACACACACACTCACACAGACATACACACACACAAACACATACACAAACACACACACACATACACGCACACACACATACATA